>JBBPLE010000639.1:0-17860 GCA_038089675.1 Boletales sp. KT-2023b | reverse complement strand
AGTCTTTCATGCTTCTCTCTTATCACCCTATCATGAAAATGATGTACACAGACCAAACTTCCCTTTCCCACCACCTGACCTTATCAACAGAGAAGAGGAATATGAAATGGAAAAGATTATCTGACACCATGGAACTCTGAACAACCAAAAGTTCCTAGTCCAATGGAAGGGATACTTGGCCAAAGAAGACTCCTGGTTGGCTAAATCAGAATTTACCCATGCAAAAGAAATCCTAAACAATTATAAAATCCTCCACCCTTCCATCTTTCCATTCTCACCCATACCACCACCCACCCAACAAAACCATGTCCACTCCTGCTAGATCTCCCTCCCCCACTAAAGCCACTACCAGTTGGACCACCCCTCTGCTTTATCATATTCAAGGTCTTGACTCTACCAACTATGACCCCTCCACCTCTCCACCCAGACCATCTTCCCCTCCTCTGCAAATCCCACCCCTTGTCCCTGACCCTGTCATCTCTGTCAAGGTCCCCATTTACACTGAGCAACAAAACCATTGCAATGTTTGCTAGTTTTGTAGTGCATGCAATTTGACAAATTGAGGCGTGGGAATCTCGCTTAGCACTAGTGGAGCGAAGTATGGGGGTTATCCCTGCCTATCTATCGGACCCTGGGTCATGTGATCTGGCCTAGTGGCAGTGGAGATATGGCCATTTTAAATACACTATGTCATTGCCACAGTTTTGTTGCCAACATCAAAGATATTATAAATTAGTATGAAGTGTATCCTCTTTTGGCCTTGATGACCTCCACTACCCTCCTAAGCATGCTTTAAATCAACCTTTGACACTCTGCCACCTCTATCTTCTCCCAATCCACTTACATCCATTTCAAAGTTTAATCATTCCCTTTGGTGGCTCTAAATAGTCTGCTAGCCTTCTTTCAAGCAAAAACCATAGATGTTCTATGGGATTGAGGTCTTAAGATTGAGCTGGCCACATCATGATCTGAAACAAATGTTCAGCAAACCATTCCTTGGCCCTTTGCTAGTGTGCTTGAGGTTATTGTTTTGTTGAAAAATGATATTTTCTGAACTTTTGATATAAATTTTCAAGGTTTGCTGGAGTTCACTCTTAAGATTTATATATAAATGATAGTATCCATCCTATCATCAATCCTGCATGCTATTCCAACCCCTTCTCACATTATACAACCCCATATCATCAGAGATCCTCCTCTAAACTTGAGTGTTTTCTATACCAACCAAATATTTAAGCTTTCTCCTGTCTTTTTCTCTGCCCATCTCTTGCCATCTGACCAAATGTGATTGATTTTGGTCTTATCTGACTGTACAACACACTTCCAATCCTTCACAGTCCAATATTTATGACTTTTTGTACAATCAAGTCTGGGATTCTTATGACTAGAGAGAAGATAAAAGCATTTCTTCTTCACCACAGCCTTCATGCCTGAATTCTTCAAATGACAACAACCAGTCTGAGGAGAAATGACATGGTCTTTGACATCCCAAAGAGCCTTGGTGATCTAGACAGCATTTTCAGCCTTTCCAGTTCCAATAAGACAAATGGCATAATGCACATCAGAAGATTTATGAGGGAAGAACAATCACCAGAGGATGTAGTCATGTCAGGAAGAATTCTAGAGTGATTTCTGCTGATAGTAGAGTGGTGGACACCAGAAGAATCAGACATTTGGTTAGTAGATTGACTCAAATCCAAGAAAAGGATTAGTTGACTGATTTGAATAGGGGTTAGGGGTTATATGATGGTGAAAGTGAATCCAGAGTGATGTTTTGGTGTATTTACATTGTATTAAACTTATTGTAGGTCACATGACTCATTTATTATGTCAGCACCAATCAGAACATGTTAAACTCACTCTTCACCATCTCAGCAACAAAACCATTGCAATGACATAGTGTATTTAAAATGGCCATATCTTCACTGCCATTGAGCCAAATCACATGACCCAGGATCCAATAGATAGGCAGGGGCGACCCCCATACTTCGCTCTACTAGTGCTAAGCGAGATTCCCATGTCTCAACTTGTTAAATTGCATGCACTACAAAACTAGCAAACATTGCAACAGTTTTGTTGCTCAGTGTAGGTGAAAGCCTTGCCAAAGGTTCACTTCAACATAATGTCCTTGATTAACTGTAGCACAGGTTTTTCCCCCTTCCAACTGTTATGCTTGGTCTGGGTAGGAACAAGTGTAGGCTCAAAGAACTAGGGACTGGGTTGAGGGTTTGAAGTGTACAAGCAAAGTGCTTGCAAAAGAGTCAAGGGTTTGGTTGACATTCAAGTCAATGGGTTTTCAAGGAGGTCATCTGATGAGAGGGTCAACAAGGAGTCTGAAGAGATTTGAAGAGATCAAGGTAAGATTGAGCAGGACTAAGCTAGAGTACATTGAATGTGACTGAGGCTTAAGTACTGCAAGATGGAAAGCAATGGAATGTCATAGAATGCTTATAACTAAGTGAAGTAAAGATTGAACATTCCATGGGAAAGAGATAAAGCAAAGATAGCAAGAATAGAGAATGGAAATGAAAGGTGTGTGATGAACACATTGTATGTTCTAGAGCACTTTAAGAATAGAATGGAATACCAGGTTGGGCCTGCCTATTGTACAGGCAAAATGTAATGCCAACTACACCTTGGGCACTCACCTCATGTTCTTCCACCTTTGTCACTCCTACCTGTGGCTTCTGCAGACTCTGACACCTTTGATGCTCATTCCTTGCATTCTCAGCTACAATCAAATGTTTGGGAGGCTCATGACAATTGTTACACTTGGTCTGGGTAGGAACAAGCATAGACCTAGTGGTAATTGCTTAGATCAAAGACAGAGGTTGAGGTTTACATTTTGATGTAAGTCAGGGGGCTTTGGAGATGAAGGTCAAAGGTTCCAGTGGACAAAGGTTCAAAGTTATGTCAGATGACGTCAAGGATCTCCCAGAAGGATCACAGAGATTCTGGGTGGACAAGGACTAAGGATGATGAGGAGGAGGCACTAAGGCCAAACTTAGGGGTGAACTCAGAGGAGGACAGGGAAGTGAAGGCAAAAACCTAAGGTAGGAATTGCTTAGCTTTACTGTACATGTACAGCCAGTATTTATACTAAGTAGTGCTAGTCATACTGAGTCACTACGAGTTATCAGATAGCCATAAGGCTGCAGAAACTAAGTATAGAGCTATGCAGATCAGTGTGAAGGTGCTGTGATCAGAGGCTATGAATGATGATGAGAAATATAAAGAATAAATAGTGCAGGCTGCACAAGTGGGAACACATAGGAATGGTGATCAGAGATCTCTATGTAAATATGGAAAGCAAGTGTAGATAGACACAGTAAAGTCTAGAATGTGAATGGATATTAATGTTACCATGTTGCATAGCAAAAGAATCAAAAGAAGATTGAGAGAGATTGTTATGTGACATAGAAAGTAAAGATAGGGGGTTATCACTGATCATAACATTACCCCCTTTGTATGGCAAAGCCACCAGATTTGCTTTAATCAAAGGTAACTTCCTCGTTGTTGATGTTTTCATCCCCCCAGGTATCTTGCCATCCATGATAGTAGTCCATACATCCCCAGTTATGACTGTGGAGGGAGCCACATTTCTCACATCCATGATGGTTGATAGTGGGAACATTATCAGGGTCAGTTCCCCAGTTGTTGGTGCATTGAGGACAGGGTTGATTGGGGCAGGAATGACAGATATGTCCAGGAGCTCAGCGTTGGCAGTGGTCACAGTGGTATTGCCTACATTTGAGGGTTTGATGTCCACGACAGTGGCATTGGTTGCAGTGAGAGGGATTGGAGGGAGGGGGTGCAGGTATCTCATCCCAATTGGTGGTTGGGGTGGTTGCAAAAAGAAGGGATGGGGGCAATGAAATCAGCAAGGGATGGAGGGATATGAGGGGTAAATGATGGTTGACCATAGAGGTAGGCACAGCATTCCTCAGTTATAAGATTCAAGGTGATGGTGGTGATGACTTCTGTGATGGTTCTAGAGGGGAGGACGTGCTCGATGAAGTGACTGAGGTCTAAGTGATAGAGATTGTCTAATGCCTTTTCCCTGAGTTGACCTACTATGGTCCAGAGGGGAGCATCTGAGGATTGGTAAGTGATGGATAAGTTTCAGATTAATGAAGCTGTTTCGTCAAATGTAGCAATGGTGGCTATGACTTCTGGGGACATTTGATATGCAGGGTGTTGTTCTAGAGTGGAGCAAGGGGCTTCTTGGGAGAGGACATGGGTGAATAGTGTTGCAAGTACGTGTGTTACATACATGGGAAGGTCTCTCACATACCTGGGTTGGTTGAGTTGAGGAACTTACAATGGGTGATGGTGGTATTGAGTAAAGAATCGATTAGAACTCAGCTCTGCTGAGTCCGAAAGTAAATACATGTGACATGTGAACTAATTACTATGTATGTAACACAGAGTCCGTTCAACACTCCCCCTTGCTAAGTATATGGTAGATACGTAAAGCATTATAACAGAGGGCAGTACTTTTACTTGGTGGAGTTAAACTCCAGTCCAAGCTGGGAGTGGAATTCATTGAACTTGATGTGTCCAAGGTTCTTGGTGAACATATCAGTGGGATTGTCAGTCCTGGGGATATAGAAAAGCTCCACTAGCTTGTGGACCATGACTGCATCGTGGATAAAATGGTATTTCATGCAAATATGTTTGTTGCGCTTTCAGTCACAGGGTTTTGTGCAATGAATAGACTACCCTGGTTGTCACCACAGATGGGGATAGGTTTCAGCTTATAGCCGAGCTCACCCATCATCTCATGGATCCACACACATTGGTGCAAGCAATCGCTCAGTGCCATGTATTCTGCATCTGTGAAAGAGACAGCAGTGGTTTTTTGTAAGTGTGAATTCCACAAAAACACACCATCAGCCATCTTAAGATAGAAGCCAGTTTGAGAATGCGCAGTATTAATGTCCTGTGCCCAATCTGAATCAGTACAGGCAAGAATGCCTTTTCCAGAGGAACCATTATACAATAGGGAATAATCCCTGGTTCTGATAAGGTACCAGCAGATATACAGAGCTCTGTTGAGATGTTCCTGCGATGGGTTGGCTGACATGCATGCTAGTTGGGTAACTGCATACACGATGTCTGAACAGGTGCCGATCATAAGATACAGCAACGAGCTGATCATGGTTTGAAAACGCATCCATAATTCATGTTGGACCAGGGCATCATTCTTCACTGGGTAATAACCCTGTGGGAGAGGGGTAGGTGCGGATTTGGTGTTGGTCATGCCACATCGTTCAAGCACCTTGTTGAGGTAATCCTTTTGGTTGATTTGGATATTTCAACCTTCTCGACGAATGTTCATTCGGAGGAATTCGGATGGCTCTCTGAGATCACGACATTCCCACTTCTTCATGAATGCAGCCTTGATCTTGTCTACAAAGATCTTGTTGGGGCTGCAGAAGAGGGCATCGTCTATGTAGACTATCACTAGACAGATGTCTTTGCCTTTGCGATAAATGAAATGTCCAGCATTGGTTTTTAACCATTTAAAGCCAAGTTCTGCCATGAATGCATCAAGCACTTTCCACCAGGCTAAGCCAGCTTGCTTGAGTCCATAGAGTGCACACAATAGGCGGAGGACTTTGCCTTTTTGGTTGGGAGGCATAAACCCCTCAGGAAATTCCATATAGATTTCCTCTTCCAGTTTACTGTAAAGGTATGCTGAGCGTATGTCAAGCCCAGAAATGTGCCATCCTTCCAGGGCTGAGAGGGTGAACATACATCGCACAGTCTTGAAACATACAACTGGGGAAAAGACTTGGTCAAAGTCTAACCCTTCAACCTGGCTAAAGCCTTTGGCTACCAGGCAGGCTCTTTTACAACCATCTGACTTCTGATCAAAGACCCAGCAGTTTTTAATCACCTTGCGGTGTTGTGGGTGTGGAACTACTTCATAGACCTTGTGGTCCTTCAGCATTTGTAGCTGTTCCTCACAGGCTTTAAGCCAGTCCTTCTGCTCTGATTTAGAGAGCTTCAGGATGTCGCAGAAAGTCCACTTGCATAGGTTAGGGGTTGCCCCAAAAGCGGAATCATGCAGGATAGCATGATTGCAAAGGAATGAAACCAATACATCTCCCCCTTCCCATGTGAGACAGTCAACATCATCCTCAGAAGTAGGAGATGGGGGGAGTCCACCAGGGACTGCAGGTGAGTCCAGAACAGTGTCCAGAACCTGGGACAGGCCAGCTTTGCCAGTGAGATCCTTCCAGCATGACTCACTTTCAAGGTCCTGGAGCTGCCGAAGTGGATGACAGTGCTCACCAAAAATATTTCCAGGGCACATCAGGGGGTTTCAGAGACACTCACTACACCTTGGGATAGGCAGGGGACCAGTTGGTGGTGGTCTGTGTGACAGAGGTGTCACTGGAGGAGGGGCTGGACTAGGTGTCCTGGTGTGAGGAGTGAGAGATGGAGATGAAGATCTCGACGTACTCGGGCTTGGCGACAGTGAGGGAGAGGGCGAATCCCTTGAATCCTCAGTGGACTCTTTGCTGGAATCAGATTCTGACTTGGAACTCTCATCGGAACCAGTGGAAGCTGGAACCAGAATTTCCAGAACCTCATCATGGGTATGAGTTGGTTCTGGTGGACCTGCATGGGGACAGTGTGGGGCAGATTGAGAGCATCTCGGGAAGAGAGTCTCGTCAAAGATCATGTGTGCCGATGTAACCACAGCATTTGTCGGTGACATAAAAATAAAATTTGAGTCACTACCAGGGGCAATGCCCAAGTAGATCATCAGTTGTGATCTCGGCTGTAGCTTTCCACCATGGCATTCTGCAGGAATGTGCATGTAGGCACCACAACCGAATACCCGAAGGTAATCAACAGATGGTTTCTCCCCCTTAAGTAATGTCAGGGGAGTATCCCATTTCAGCTGAAGCTGTGGGGTCTGGTTATAAACATGGGTTGCATGAAGCAGAGCCCATTCCCAGTAGGAGGGAGGTAGACAAGCATGTAACTGCATAGCCTGTGCCTTGTTCATTAATGTATGGATTAGGCATTCCGCATGTCTGTTCTGCTGATGTGCATATGGGGCGGACTGTTGGATATTAACTCTGTTGTCCTTCAGGAAATCCTGGAAGGTGCCAGAAGTGTATTCACCTCTGGCATCAGATCACCAGTGTTTTATCATGGTGTTATACTGATTTCGGACAAATGCGAACCATTGCTTGGTTGCATGGAGTGTTTGATCCTTGGACCTTATTAAGGTGGTCCAGGCCATTGATGTGAAGTCATCATAGAAGACAACTGCATATTTGTATTTTGAGTAAGATGCTACCTTGAAGGACTTTAAGTCCGAGTGGATCAACTCAAAGGGAGTGGTTGCCCACATCTCGCTAAGAGGAAAAGGACGATTTGGCTGTTTGCTGAGCTGACACCCTTGGCAGAGGCCAGTCTTGGATGGGATCTTCATGTTGGGAAAACCTTTCAGGTGCTTTTTAGTGTGCCTGATGACATCAGGGGACAAGTGTCCGAGATGTCAGTGCATGAGTTCATATTCAATCTCAGAGGCAAGTGACAACATGCTGGAGGGCACATCATCTGGGAAAATGGGTTTGGCACAAAGCCAATACATGGTTTGTCCACCATGACTGTGGAATTCCAAGTAAGCTTCCTTGAAGCACTGGTCCCAGATTGTTAGGTATCTGGGCCTGGTGCAAAGCGTGAGGCAGGTGTTCTGCAATAAAGTGCCCATTGACACTAGTCGAACAGCACATGAGGGCATGTGCATGACAGGTGATAGGTGGTATATATGGTTGCCAAACCTTAGCAAAATGGTACCTCTACCTATAATAGGTGATCGGCCATTGGCGGTGGAAGCCCACTGGGGCTGGTTGAACTTCTGATACTCGACAAAGTCAGAGTGATCAGGTGAAAAGTGAGCCGAAGCTCTTGAGTTGAGCAGCCACATGTCCGATGGGACTTTGTGGTTGTGCACTTTTTCCTTTCCCTTGCTGTCCTTACTGCAAGTATCACACTGTGTGAATTCAGGTGTAGCAGATTTATTTGAACTATCTACTACAGGAAACATGTATATACGATTTACCTGCGGCAAATTTAATTGCTCACCAGTACCTGATGTAGATGGGAGAGGGAATATGCACTGTGATGTGGACTCCATAAAGAAGCCCTCAATGTACTCGTCATAGGCATCTTTGCCTAGACTGACAACATCCTCGTTGACCTCCATGATTCCTGTTGTCCTGGCTAGTGGGATGTCCACAATCCATTCAGAAAGTGGGGTGGAGAGTCGGTCGGAGAGGGATTGCTCCATGCGAGCATGCTTGAAGTGGTGGGATGCAACTGGTTCGAGGTTGCGGATGGTAGAGGAGGTTGCGGGGACCCCGAGGTGTCATGCAAGGGAGACGGTTTCCTTGGTGAGAGGAAACGCAGGTGGCCCATAGTGGGTCATGCTGGGTGTGTGCACATTGTGGTGGGGGTCAGGGACAGGTGACATGAACATGGTGGTGGCAGGGGTGATGATGGTGGTGGAGGCAAAGGCAAAGGAGGCTGAGGCTTGTACAGCCTCTGCCTGCTTTTTCTCCTTTCGGGTTTTCTTCTTCTCCTTATGCTTTTCTTTGCCCTTTTCAGAGCGATTGCCCTTCTGTGCTTTCTGGTTATTCCCCTTGGAGGAGGAACCACCTTGCGTCTGCTGCTGTTGTTGCTGGAAGAACTGTGGGTCTTCCTGCTGCCATTTGACGGCGCTGACTTTATTGGCCTGTTGAGGCCGGGAGTCTTTGGTGGGGCAGTGCTGCACGTAGGTTTGCCACGACACTTCTATCTGTTGGAAGATCTCCTCGATGGTGGGAACCATCTTGATGACAACTCCTGCTGAGTTCATCTTGGGCTTTGTGGCAGTGATGGTGGCAGCGACGTGGTCAGTGTACTTGGGTATCTTGGAGATGATGATTAACAACTTTATTTTGTCGTCAACCAGGTAGCTGAAGTTAGAGAGGTGAGAGAAGAGGGTGTTGAGTTTGGAAAAGGTCAACACTGGTGAGTTGTTGTCAGGGATTTGGAGGTCCATGAGGGCTTTAAACTCCATGATTGTGGAGGAGATGGTGGGGTTGTCGAACCATTTCTCGAGTTCAATGAGTATGTTTTTGGTGTGGTCACCGAAGTCGATGCCACACTCGCAAATGTGGTGTTCACAAGTGAGTGCAATTGTGCCAGTGGCCTTGTCGTTGTCCTTGTCCCAGTCCTCCTGCTTCTCTTCAGCATGACGTACTTCATTGGCCAGGGGAGTGTAGGTGACCTGGGTGATATGCCCATTGCTGTCTTTGATCTCCAGGAGAGCAACAGGAACTGTGGGTTGAAGTTTCATGATGCAGGAGTAAACCCTGATGGATCGAAGGTAGTTGTCCATCTGGGACCACCAGGCACAGTAGTTTGTGCCATTGAGCTTGATGATAGTGGAGAGGGAGGTGGAAGACATGGTATTGATCTGGCAGGGGTAGACGTTAGCATGGATA
This sequence comes from Boletales sp. KT-2023b, assembly GCA_038089675.1. Classification (NCBI taxonomy): domain Eukaryota; kingdom Fungi; phylum Basidiomycota; class Agaricomycetes; order Boletales; species Boletales sp. KT-2023b. The sequence continues at coordinate 8,345 of JBBPLE010000639.1, read as the reverse complement.
CCTTAAACGAGAAGTGAAAGGGACAGGATAAGCTGTGTCGCTAAATGTCCAGAGCCCAAAAACTTGGGGGACATAGTCTCCCCTTGTTTTGAGATGGAGAGTGGCTGCTCTGCGCAACTTTTGCTTTGCAAAGCATTCGGTGGAACTGAATCCGCATGAATGGCTCAAACATTCACCATTCGGGGGTGGAACTTAATCTGCACCCTGAAGGCACCTGAATGGCCAGCAGAACTGAATCTACACTGACCAACAGTCAGGTAAGGATGAGAGAGCAGGGAGGCTGCGTGTAAATGCTGCCAGCCTGCTCAGGGCTCATAACCTGTTGCAAGTATGCATGTTACAAATAGGATGTGGTGATTAGGGTGCCAGAGGTGGTGGGTGTGAACTGGGATGGAGGGGGGAAAAGGGGGAATGGTGGGAAGACCTGGAGGGGTCATGGGGGTAGGGGAGACAGGAGTAGGTTGTTGAACAACTGGGCTTGTGACGAGGTCATCTAGGATGGTGTCAGGGATGTGGAGTGCGATCTGGAGGATTTGTTCCTCAATGGCAGTAGAGGCAGAGGGAGGTAGAACTGGGGAGGTGGAAGGGGAGCTGATTGGTGGGGGAGTGGGGTGTTGAATGGACTCTGTGTTACATACATAGTAATTAGTTCACATGTCACATGTATTTACCTTCAAACTCAGCAGAGCTGAGTTCTAATCAATTCTTTACTTGATACCACCATCACCCGTCGTAAGTTCCTCAACCAACCAACCCAGGTATGTGAGAGACCTTCCCATGTATATAACATGCATACTTGCAACAGGTTATGAGCCCTGAGCAGGCTGGCAGTGTTTAATGCAGCCTCCCTGCTCTCTCATCCTTACCTGACTGTTGGTCAGTGCAGATTCAGTTCTGCCCACCACATGGGTGCCTCTGGGGTGCAGATTAAGTTCCACCCCCAGATGGTGAACATTTGAGCCATCTGTGTGGATTAAGTTCCATCAGACGCTCTGTAAAGTGAAAGCCATGCAGAGCAGCCACTCTCCATCTCAAAAACAAGGGGAGACTATGTCCCCTAAGTTTACAAGCTCTGGACGTTCAGCGATGTGGTTTACCCTGTCCCTTTTACTCTTGTTTAAGTTACCCATGCTAATGTCTACCCTCTACCCAGACCTCAAAATGTCATCTTCCTCCCTTGCCACCATTGTCAAGCTCAACAGCACCAACTACTGTGCCTGGCAGTCCCAGATGGACAACTACCTCCACTCCATCAGGGTTTACTCCCACATCATGAAGCTTCGTCCCACCGTCCCCATCACCCTTCCTGAGATCAAGGATGCCAATAGGCATTTCACCCAGGCAGCCTACACCCCTCCGGCCAACAAAGTTCACCATGCTGAGGAAAAGCAGGAAGACTGGGACAAGGACAATGACAAGGCCATGGAAGCTATCACTCTCACTTGTGAATGCCATGTTTGCAAGTGCAGCATCAACTTCAGCAACCATGCCAAAAATATTCTCATCAAACTCAAAAAATGATTTAACAACCCCACCATCTCCTCTGCCATCATGGAGTTCAAGACCCTTATGGGTCTCACCATCCCCGACAACAACTTGCCCATGTCAAGCTTTTCCAAGCTCGACACCCTCTTCACTCAGCTATCCAACTTCAGGTACCTGGTTGATGACAAAATAAAGTCATTGATCATGATCTCTAAGATCCCAAAGTATGCTGACCATGTCGCTGCTGCCATCGCCACTGCAAAGCCCAAGATGAACTTGGCAGGAGTTGTCATCAAGATGGTTCCTACCGTCAAAGAGATCTTCCGACAGATCAAGTTGTGGCAAACGTACATGCAGTGCCGTCCCACCAAGAACTCCTGGCCTCAACAGGCCAACAAAGTCAGTGCCATCAAACAGCAGCAGGGGGAACCCCAGTTCTCCCAGCAGCAGCAGATGCCTGGTGGTTCCTCTTCCAAGGGGAATAACAACCAAAAGCAGCAGAAGGGCAACTGCTCTGAAAAAGGCGAAGAAAAACAGAAGGAGAAAAAGAAAACCCGCAAGGAGAAGAAGCAGGCAGAGGCTGCACAAGCCTCAGCCTCCTTCGCCTTCACCTCTGCCACCATCATCACCCCTGCCACCACCACGTTTACATTGCCCATCCCTGACCCCCACCACACTGCACACATGCCCAGTGTGACCCACTATGGGCCACCTGCATTTCCTCTAACCAAGGAAACTGTCTCCCTCACATGACACCTCAAGGTCCCTGTGACCTCCTCCACAATCTGCAACCTTGAACTGGTTGCATCCTGCCACTCCAAGCGTGCTCGCACAGAGCAATCCCTCTCCAACTGCCTCTCCACCCCACTTTCCAAATGGATCGTGGATGTCCTGCTAGCCGGGACAACAGGTATTATGGGGGTCAATGAGGATGTTGTCAGTCTAGGCAATGATGCCTATGACAAGTACATTGAGGGCTTCTTTATGGAGTCCACATCACAGTGCATATCCCCTTCCCTGTCTATATCAGGTACTGACATGCAGTTAACTCCACCTCAGGTAAATCATATATACATGTTCCCTGTAGTAGATAGTTCAAATAAATCTGCTATGCATGAGTTTGCACAGTGTGACACATGCAGTAAAGACAGCAAAGGAAAGGAAAAAGCACACAACCACAAAGTCCCATCAGACATGTGGCTGCTCGACTCAGGAGCTTCAGCTCACTTCTCCCCTGATCGCTCTGACTTTGTTGAGTATCAGAAGTTCAACCAGCTCCAATGGGCTTCCACCACCAACAGCCAATCACCTATTATAAGTAGAGGTACTGTTTTGCTAAGGTTTGGCAACCATATATGCTGCCTATCACCTGTCATGCACATGCCCTTGTGTGCTGTTTGACTAGTGTCAATGAGCACCCTATTGCAGAACACCTGCCTCATGCTTTGCACCAGGCCCAGGTACTTAACTATCTGGGACCAGTGCTTCAAGGAAGCTTACTTGGAATTCCACAGTCATGGTGGACAAACCATGTATTGGCTTCATGCCAAACCCATTTTCCCAGATGATGTGCCCTCCAGCATGTCGTCACTCGCCTCTGAGATTGAATATGAGCTCATGCACCAATGTCTCGGACATTCGTCCCCTGATGACATTGTTACGCTTGGTCCAGGTAGGAACGAGCATAGGCTCAAAGAACTATCTGTGGGTCAAGGGTTCAAGATGTTCAGACAAGGATGTTTGCCAAAAGGTCAAAGGGTTCATCTGACGATGAGGTCAACGAAGGAGTTCGAGAGAATCATCTGACAGTGAGGTCGACGAAGTGGTTCAAGAGAATCGTCTGACAATGAGGTCAACAAAGTGGTCCAAGGGAATCATCCAATGATGAGGCCAACGAAGAGGTTCAAGGGAATCATCCAACAATGATGTCAATGAAGGAGTTCAAGGAGATCAAAGGTAAGATTGAGCAGGACTAAGCTAAGGATACATTGAGTAAAGCAATGGCTTAAGTACTGCAAAGAATAGAAACTAATAGAAGGTCATGGAAGGTTTGTTACTAAGCAATTGAAGATAGAACCTTCTATGAGAAACAGAAGTTTAGATAACAAGAATAGAAAGCGGAAATGAAAGGTGTGTGATGAACATGTTGCATGTTCTAGAGCACTCTAAAGAAAGTAAAAAGGTACTGGGTTGGGCTGGTCTATCATATTCAAAGAAGTAAGCAGAAATGAATCATAACATTACCCCTGGAGTACATTCGAAGTCACTATGAAGAATAAAATCAAAAGAAAGAATCAGAAATCCATGCACCTATCTCCACCGGGGGAACCAGTCATGTTAGCGTATGCCGAGTCATCATATCCTGGGTTGTTATTGTTCAGGTCAAGATCAGCGAGTTCGGGGTCAGGAGAGAGGCGATGGTGACATTGACGAGGGTGAGGGGTTTGACGACAACAATAAGAAGGGGGAGGAATTGGTCTGGGAGCCAAACCAGAGCCAGAGGATGGGGGGTTAGAGAGTCATTCAATGAGGGGTTGGGGTGGTGCAGGATCAGAACACCTAGAACATGTGGAAGAAGCTGAAGAGGAGGAGGAGTTTACAGGGTTGAGGGTATGAGGACGAGGACAGCGAGGGCAACAATGTTGGGTGTGACTGGGATGGTGACAAGCACAGTGGGGGCAGACGTAATATGGACAGTTGATGTGGATGTGGGAGAGTCGGTGGCAGTGGAAGCATGCTTGACTGTAGAGGTAATGATTGGGAGAGAGGGGTATATTACGTTGTCCTTCCCAACTTACTTTGGCTCATTCCATGATGGCTAGTTCCTCAAGGGTGAGGGGTTCTTCAGAAGCTTCTGGGGATGGGTTTTGGTGGAGACATTGGCATTTGTCAAGCTCTCAGGTGTAACATAGAACATCCTTGGCTAATTTGTCCATTTCCAGCTGATGCATGATGGAAAGGATGAGGTTGGTGAGCTCAGAGTGAGTTTTGTGGAGGGTGGTGACATGTTTCGTGGGGTAGTCAGACATCTGGTCAGCAAGGGGGTAGAGGCTGTGGATTTCTTGGAAGAGAAGAAGGAGGGTATCAAGGGGGGAGAAAGGTTCTAGATGGGCGTGAAGGGGGATAAGAAGGTGGGGGGTTTCAAGGAGAAGCATAAGGGAAGATTGTTCAGTGATAGGGAATGGGTCAGGACGAATGCATTGAGCATAAAGAGGTAATTCAACTGAGATGACTGGGTTTGGGTCAAGAGTGGGGAGGTGTAGGGGAGGAGATATAGGTTGGGGAATACCTGGGTTGTAATTAGTCAAGTCAAGGCCTTGGATACGATAGAGTAGGAGGGTGGTCCAGCTGGTGGTAGCTGTAGTGGGAGAGGGGGATCTAGCAGGAGTGGACATGTTTGGGTTTTGGTGGTGCAAAGGATGAGGAGGGAAAGACATGAGGGTGGAGAGTTTTATACTTGGATAGGATTTCCTTGGCATGGTTAAACTCCGATTCAGGTAACCAGGAGTCTTCTTCGGCTGAATATCCCTTCCAATGGACTAGGAATTTTTGGTTATTTGGGGTTCCATGGTGTCGGATGATTTTTTCCATTTCATATTCCTCTTCTCCATTGATAAGGTCAGGTGGAGGGGAGGGGAAGTTCGGTCTGTGTACATCGTTTTTGTGATAGGGCGATAACAGGGATGCATGGAAGACTGGGTGTATTTTCCACGTGTGTGGGAGGCGGAGTTTATAGGTAAGGGAAGAGAAGACCTGGGTAATGGTAAATGGGCCTTCTCGCTTGGGGGTGAACTTCGGATGGGAGATAAGGCATTTTAGATTTCGGGCTTCTAGCCAAACCTTGTCACCTTTATGGAAGGGAGTGAACTTTCCATGGAAACAGGATTTCATGACTTGTCTGGCAAGTTCGTGGGCTGCCAGGGCTTCATCTCTGGCTGCAGAGAGGAGTTTGAGTCATTCTTCAACTGCTGGGAGGTTGGTCTCAGTGATGATAGTGGGGAGGGGGCGAGGTTCAAATCCCATCATGAGGAAGAATGGGGATTTATTGGTGACAGAGTGAGGATGGTGATTGTGTGCAAATTCGGCATGGGAGATGAGGTTGGACCATGTGGAGGGGGAATTTCCACAGAAGATCTGAAGATAGGTTTCTACTTCTTGGTTTACCTGTTCAGTTTCTCTATCAGATTGAGGGTGGTATGCAGTGGAGAGGGAGAGGTTGTATCCAAGGAGTCATCCAAGTTCTTTTGCAAAAGAGGAGGCGAACTGGGGTCCATGGTCCAAGATAATCTTGTCATAGAGGCCAAATTGGGTGTAGACTTTGTGAAAGAAGAGGGAGGCGATTCCTTCAGTGGAGACAGATTTCTTGGTAGGACAGAGAATCACCCCCTTAGTAAGCCCATGGTCGACCATGACCAAAAGACTGTCAAAGTCGGAGGAGATAGGGAGGTCCATGATGAGGTCACACAAGATCTATCAGAAGGGAATAGGAGAGGAGGAAACGATGGGGAAGAGGGGTGGGGAGGTAGGATGGGTGTTTGCTTTTGAAGACTGACAAGGGGTGCATCCTTTGATGTATTTTTGCACAAATTGAGTGAGACCGGGCCACCAAAACTTGGCAGCAACAAGTTGACAAGTTTTAAGATATCCAGGATGACCAGCAGATGTGTGGTCATGGTGTTGTTCTATGATGGAGTGGCGGAGGTCAGGAGGAATGTAGACATGTCCTTGGAAGGTAAGAACGCCAGCATCATATTGCCAGTCGGAAAGATGAGAGCGGAATTGGGCAGGGACATCGCCAGTGGTGTTGCACAAAGCATCAAGGACAAGGGGGTCAGAAGTGGAGGAGGCAGCCAGTTTGGCTTGGAGGGAGGTGTCAATGAGGTTGACAAAAAGAGTGTCAGGAAGGAGGGTTACATTATTGTTATCCTCATCGGTTGGTGGGAGGAGATCTGGGCAGTGAGAGAGGGCGTCAGGTGCAGCAAGGGAGGAACCAGGGACATGGGTCAGGTGGAGGTCAAAGTCCAAGATGTCAAGCAACCAATGAGCTTGTCGTCAGTTGAGTTTTTGAGGTTGGCGAAAGTATGTCAGGTTTTTGTGATCAGTGAAAACTTCAACAGGGAAGGGGGATCCTTGGAGGTAATGGCACCAGGCTTTGAGACCTCAAATGACAGCAAGGAGTTCCCTGTCGTAGATGTCATAATTTTGTTCGGCAGAGGAGAAGGATTGTGAGAGATAGGAGCATGGATGCCAATCTCCGTTGGCATCAGTTTGAAGGAGGACTCCACCAGAGGCATATTTGGAGGCGTTGGTGGCGATAGCAAAGGGGCAGGCAGGGTCTGGGAGATGGAGGATTGGATGACTAAGGAATAGTTGTTTGAGTTCATCAAAGGATTGTTGACAACTGGTAGACCAGTCCCAGGGTTGGTTCTTCTTTGTAAGGTCTAGGAGGGGGCAAGTGATGTTGGAGTAATTGGCGATGAATCATCGATAGAAGTTGGCAAATCCTAAGAAAGAGCAGATGTCTTTGACTTTGGCTGGGGTTGGCCATTCACAAATACCATCCAGTTTCACTGGATCCATGGTGAGCTTGTTGGGACATACGATCATGCCAAGGTATTCAACCTCGTCGGTAGCGAATGTGCATTTTTTGAGTTTAAGGTGAAGATCTAACTCAGTCATGCATTGGAGTACTCATTTGGTTTGTTCTTTGTGGGTTTTGGCATCAGGGGAGAAGATGAGGAGGTCATCCATGTAAATGACTAGCCATCCTTCTGCGATCATATCATGGAAGGAGTTGTTCATGAATTGTTGGAAGGTGGCGGGGGAGTTGCAAAGACCAAAGAACATGACTGTTGGTTTGAACAGTCCTTTATGTGTGATGAATGCCACTTTCCATTGATGACCATCTTTGATGTGGATGTTGTTGTATCCCCAACGAACATCGAACTTGGTAAAGGTTTTGGCACCCTTAAGTTTATCAACAAGGTTGGATATGAGGGGGAGAGGGTAGGCGTCATGGATGGTGTGTTCATTGATGTAGCGATAGTCTTGGCAGGGTCAAAGACCACCATCTTTCTTTTTAATGAAGAAGAAGGGGGTGGCCTGGGGGGAGTTAGATGGACGAATCTTTCCTGCTTTGAGGTTCTCATCAAGGAATGCTTCAGTAGCAGCTTTTTCATCAGGGGAAAGGGGGTAGAGTTTGCCAACTTTCGGGGTGAAGGAATCGTCAAGGTTGATTTCATGGTCATAGGGTCGGCTGGGGGGAATGTGGTCAGTTGCTTCTTTTGAGAAAACAGAGGCGAAGGACGAGTATTCAGGGGGGAGGGTTGCCTTTGGTTTGGCCTTTTTGGCTGCCATAGCTAGTTCAGTTGCTGTCATTAGTTTGGCAATGGTGGCAGAGGGAATGAAACAAGATCCGCAATGCATAATTCAATCGATAATTCAATTGTCATTAGCTCGTTGGAGGTATCAGGCTTCAGTATCTTTTTTCATGTAGTCATAGAGATGTTTGTCCCAGACAAAGTCAACTTGTACATGTCAGGGTGGGCAAGGGGTTGGTGTCTGGGAGGTAGGAGTTGGTTTGATACAGTTGTAATATATCTCCTTGGATTGGTTGGAATCAAGGGAGATGGATAGTTCTTGCTTGGTCCAGTCAATGGTGGGGTTGACTTGTCTAAGCCAAGGAAGTCCAAGGATTACATTCTCCTTTCCACAGTTGAGGATGTAGAACGTGACACGGTGTAAGAGTTGTTCAATACAGACATAGAGCATGGTGGAGAAATGGATAAGACCATTCTTGTTTGAGGATTGGTCGACGTTTTTAATGGCGATGGGTGAGGGGAGTTGTTCTTTCGGGAGAC
>JBBPLE010000637.1:0-17928 GCA_038089675.1 Boletales sp. KT-2023b | reverse complement strand
TTGGTTTCTCCATTAGACTGAGGATGGTATGTGGTGGAGAGGGAGAGGTTGTACCCGAGGAGTCGTCTGAGTTCTTTTGCAAAGGAGGAGGCAAACTGGGGTCCACAATCTGAGATGATTTTGTCATAGAGGCTGAACTGGGTGTAGACTTTGTGGAAAAAGAGGGAGGCAATTCCTTCGGTGGAGATGGACTTCTTGGTAGGGCAGAGAATCACCCCCTTAGTAAGCCCATGGTCGACCATGACCAAAAGACTGTCAAAGCTGGAAGAGATAGGGAGGTCTATGATGAGGTCACATGAGATCTGCCGAAAAGGAATTTGGGATGAGGAGACAATGGGGGAAAGGGGGGGGGGTGGTGGGATGGGTGTTCGCTTTTGAGGATTGGCAAGGGGCGCATCCTTCAATATATTTGCATATGAATTAGGTGAGGCCTGGCCACCAAAACTCAGTGGTGACAAGTTAACAAGTTTTAAGATATCCAGGGTGTCCAGCAGAGGTGTGATCGTGGTGTCATTCGACAATGGAGCATCGAAGGTCAAGGGGGACATAGATACGTCCTTGAAAGGTGAGGACACCAGTGTCATATTGCCAGTCAGAAAGACAGGAGTGGAATTTAGCAGGAATGTCACCGGTGGTAGCACATAGGGCATCAAGGACAAGGGGGTCAGAGGCAGAGGAGGTGGCCAACTTGGTTTGGAGGGAGGTATCAATGAGGTTGACGAAGAGGGTGTCAGGAAGAAGGGTGACATTGTCGTTATCCTTGTCGGTAGGTGGGAGGAGGTCTGGTCAGTGAGAGAGGGCATCTGATGCAGCAAGAGAGGTTCCAGGTACATGGGTTAAGTGGAGGTCAAAGTCTGAGATATCAAGTAGCCAACGAGCCTGTCATCAGTTGAGTTTCTGAGGTTGGTGGAAGTATATGAGGTTTTTGTGATCGGTGAAGACCTTGATGGGGAAGGGGGATCCTTGGAGGTAGTGGCGCCAGGCTTTGAGACCACAAACGACAGCGAGGAGTTCCCTGTTGTAGATGTCATAGTTGCATTTGGTGGAGGAGAAGGACTGTGAGAGGTAGGAACATGGATGCCAATCTCCGTTGGCATCAGTTTGGAGGAGGACTCCACCAGAGGCATATTTGAAGGCATTGGTGGTGATGGCAAAGGGGTGGGTGGGGTCTGGGAGATGGAGGATTGGGCAGCTGAGGAATAGCCCTTTGAGTTCATCAAAGGATTGTTGGCAATTGGGAGACTAGTCCCAGGGTTGGCTTTTCTTGGTGAGATCAAGGAGGGGTTGTGCGATGTTGGAGTAGTTGGGGATAAATCATTGGTAGAAGTTGGCAAATCCTAAAAAGAATCAGATGTCTTTGACTTTGGCAGGGGTTGGCCATTCACAAATGCCATCCAGCTTTATTGGGTCCATGGCAAGCTCATTGGGTCAAATGATCATGCCAAGGTATTCAACCTTGTTGGTAGTGAACTTGCACTTGTTGAGTTTGAGGTGAAGGTCTAACTTGGTCATGCGTTGGAGTACTTGTTTAGTTCATTCCTTGTGGATTTTGGCATCTGGGGAGAAGATGAGGAGGTCGTCCATGTATATGACTAGCCATCCTTCTGTGATCATATTGCAGAAGGAGTCATTCATAAAGCATTGGAAGGTGGCAGGGGAGTTACAAAGACCAAAGAACATGACTGTTGGTTCAAATAATCCTTTGTGGGTGATGAACACCACTTTCCATTGATGACCGTCCTTGATCCGGATGTTGTTGTATCCCCAACGAATGTCAAATTTGGTAAAGGTCTTGGCACCTTTGAGTTTATCAACAAGGTCAGATATGAGGGGAAGGGGGTAGGCATCACAGACGGTATGTTCATTGACATAGCAGTAGTCTTGGCAGGGTCAAAGACCACCGTCCTTCTTTTTAACAAAGAAAAAGGGGGATGCTTGGGGGGAGTTGGATGGACAAATCTTTCCTGCCTTGAGGTTTTCATCAAGGAAGGCCTCTGTAGCAGTTTTCTCATCTGGGAAGAGGGGGTAGAGTTTGCCAATTTTGGAGGAGAAAGAGTCATCAAGGTTGATCTCATGGTCATAGGGTCGGCTGGGGGGAACGTGGTTGGTTGCTTCCTTCGAGAAGACAGATGAGAAGGCAGAGTATTCAGGGGGGAGAGTTGCCTTCAGTTTGGCTTTTTCAGCAGCCATAGCTAGTTCCGTGGATGTCGTGATTTTGGCAATGGTGGCTGAGGGGATGAAGTGAGACCCGCAATGCATGATTTGATTGATGATTTGGTTGTCATTGGCTCACTGGAGGTATCTGGCTTCAGTGTCCTTCTTCATGTAGTTGTAGAGGTGTCCATCCCAGATGGAGTTGACTTGTATATGTCAGGATGGGTGAGGGGTCAGTGTCTGGGGAATGGGGGTTGGTTTGGTTCAATTGTAGTATAATTCCTGGGATTGGTCAGAGTTGAGGGAGATGGATAGCTCTCATTTGGTCCAGTCGATGGTGGGGTTGGCTTGTCTAAGCCAGGGGAGTCCAAGGATTACATTTTCCTTTCCACAGTTGAGGATGTAGAACATGACACAGTGTATGAGTTGTCCAATGTGGACATAGAGCATGGTGGAAAAGCAGATAAGACTGTTTTTGTTCGAGGATTGGTCGATGTTTTTGACAGCGATGGGGGAAGGGAGTCGTTCCTTTGGAAGACAATGTTTTTGGACAAAGTCCCAGTCAATACAAGAGATTTGTGCTCCAGAGTCAACAAGAGCGCGGGTTCCAATGGCTTTCAAGTGCGATGGTTCAACAATTTCAATAGGGATTTGCATGGATTGTTTGGTAATCAATGATACAAGTACAGGAGCACACGTAAAAGAGGGAGAGCCTTGCATTGGAGAAGGTCTCCATTTTAAAAATCCTCATTGGAAGGAATGAAGGAGATCCTTGCCACAGTTTCTTCTTTGTCATCATCCTCGACTTCTACTAGTCTTGGGATTTCTTTGACTTTCCTAACCTTCCTTTCTCTGGTTTTCTTCGGCTGGAAAGGGAAGTGGAGGCAGTCGCCTGAGAGGTGTCCAGGTTTTCGGCAGCAGAAACAGAGTCCTTTGGTGATACAGCGTTTGTGCTCTTCTGGGGTTAATTTAGACACTTTAATAGCATCAACATCCATGGCATCAGGGTCTCTCTGGGGATGGGAGGAGGAGGGGGAGGAGAATGAATGGTAGGGGGAGTTGGTCTTGCCTTGTTTCACCATATCATCAGCTCTTCCCCATTGAGTGAGGAAATGGGTGGCTTTGGTGTACCATTCATCGATTTTGGTAGGAATGGTGTCCATGGACATGATGCAGTGCATGAGTTTGACATAGATGCCAGTGGAGAAGTATCTGATGAGGATGTTTTGGTCAGTGATCCCACTAATCTGGACATGGTTTCAGAATTCAGAGATATACTTAGTGAGGTTGGAGAGGGAGGGTTTTCCTTCCATCTTGGTAGAAAAGAGCCAGGTAATGGAGAGGGTAGCAGTGTCTCTGTGTTCAAAGGTGGTGTTGAATTCTGTAATAAAGTCCATGTAGGTTCCAAAACCTTTGTTTGCACTGAGAGCGGCTTTTTGGAAGGAGGAGGCCCAAGTAAGGGCAGCTCCTTTGGTCATATATGAGAGGGCGAAGGCTATTTTCCTGGCATCGGTGGTATAGACTTCTTCGTTGACAAGGAGGTAGGTTCAGACAGAGTCCAACCAGGTGGTGGCTTTGGTGTAGTTGCCATCAAAGTTTTCAGGGGTGCTGATGCGAAGTTCGACTGGTTTCAATGTCATGGTGGGACAAGGTGGTTGTGGGGGGAGGAAGGGGGGAAGTGGATGTGAGAGGACAAACTGACAAGGGGGAATGGGAGTAGAGGATTGGGGAGGGGGAAGGAGGGGTCTGGTTACAGTGGGGGTGGGAAGAGGTGGTGTTGGTTCCCTGAGGGCAATGTCTGGGGCAGGGATGAAGGTTTCCTTGTCAGAGTATTCAGTGGAGGGGGGAGATTCTGAGGGGACTTGATAAGAGCATTGTAGTGCCCTTTCAAGGGCTCCTGGTGTTCAAGGGGAGGAAATGGTGAGAGACTACAGCGATGGTAGCTCGAAAGAGTAGCTTAGTCCTTTTGTTACGCTTGGTCCGGGTAGGAACGAGCATAGGCTCAAAGAACAAAAGGTCAAAGAGTTGTCCAACAATGAGTCAATGAGAGAGTTCTAGGGAGTTATCTAACGATGAGTCAATGAGAGAGTTCAAGGGAGTCATCCGACGATGAGTCAATGAAGGGTTCAAGGAGTTGTCCAACAATAAGTTGACAAGGGGTTCAAGGAGTCATCCGACAATGAGTCGTTGAAGGGAGTTCAAGGGAATCATTCAATAATAAGTCATTGAAAGGGGTTCAGGGATTTCGAGAAGATCAAGGTATGATTGAGCAGGACTAAGCTAAGGATACATTGAGTAGAGCATCAGCTTAAGTACTGCAAGGAATGGAAACTAATAGAAGGTCATGGAAGGTTTGTTACTAAGCAGTTGAAGATAGAACTTTCCATCAGAAATAGAAGTGCAGATAACAAGAATAGAAAACGGAGATGAAAGGTGTGTGACAAACACATTGTATGTTCTAGAGCACTCTAAGAAAGGAAAAGGTACCAGGTCAGGCCAGTCTATCGAAGTAAAAAGAAGTGAATCATAACAGGATTGGAGATAGTCATCCATTTGGAAACACCATGCATGGATGTTATTACTGTTGAGTTTGGGAATGCCAGTGAGAGTGGAAGTAGACATATTGGGTTAGATCTGGTGTAAGAATAAACATCAGCTTTTAGTAACCTTACATGGCCACAATTCAACAAATGTGTGAAATGTGGTGGAATGCGGGTAAGGGAGCAGAGCAAGACACATCACTGAACATTCAGAGCTCGTCAGCCAGAGGGACATGGTCTCCCCTTGTTAAAGCACTGAGAGCAGCTGCATCAAGCTGAGTTAACAGCCCAATGCACTCAGCAGAATGAACTGCACAGAGCAGCTCTGATGTTCACCCATGGGAGCAGAAATTAATCTGCATCACACATGATCCAGGTGGTTGCCAGAGCAGTAGGGCAGAAGTGAATCCACATACAGGCCCACTCAGGGCTCATAACCTGTTGCAAGTACACTGTAACATACATCAGAAGGTCTGACTTACATACCTGGTGTAATGTCTGGGGAGGATCTTATGTGGGTGAGGTAAAGGTTATTGAAAGAGAATCGATTAGAACTCAGCTACCCTGAGTACGTACTTATATACATAATGTGTGTGAACTCTATCTATACATAGCGTACAGTATTTGTTTCAACACTGGGAAGCACAGCAGCAGCGTGTCCGGCGCGCTTCTCACTTTCTTAGTTCTCGATTAAGAAATGACCCCTTACAGACGTCCCAGAAGATGTGGATCATAACACCGTGTCCCATATACGACTATATGACATTCACATTCTCGATTTGGCGAGGTTCGATTTGCCACCTTCGTATGCATGCTGACCGCGATGTAGATCGTTTTCAACAGAGCCTGAGAGCGGTACATTTTTTTCTGATGACCGCGGCCATGATGCCATACCACTCATGGCGAGATTAGATCGTCAGAACGAGAGCGGGATGCCTGAACAGCCTGACTCGGAGATCGACGAACGGTTTCCTGACAGATCTAGTAAGGCGTCGATCAAAATTAAGTACCTCCACCAAAACCAACACACGCTGGTGGAACCAATCCTTCGATCCAAGACACGCTTGGAAGAAGAAATGGGCTCAAGACGCCAAGTTTTGAGTTGGATTGAGGAGTGGATGTGAACACCAGCGGCATCACTCAAATGCACGATCGTTTGGCGCATTTTACGCCTGCGGGTGGATATAGTAGCACGTCAAACCGGTTGCACATGCCATCCTGTGGATCATGCACTGTCTCGAAGAAGTTCTGCAAGGAGAGTATCATTATACTCATGTGCGGTGCACACCTTGGTCATGGTTGTGTGGCGTGATCGTGCGCTAATTCCATCGCAAAAAGGAAAAGTTTTATCATCTGAGCTCGAGCTCATGAAAACATACCAACGAGTCCAACTCGTATACGAAAGAAAAGATTCTAGCCCAGTCCATTCACACGGGGCACGGACTACATGCCATGCATCCGTCCCTACAAACGGGCTCAGACACATCCACGCGGTCTTCTCGCCAGGGCAGGCTTGTCTTTCGCTCGTCCGTACGCCCACGTCCGTACCCAACTCCGCAGCTCATCATACACTTCCCGAATCATTCGTACTTGCAGTAGGGTAGCATGGGTCCGCACTATCGCCAGGGGCGCGTGTTCGGCAAGAAAGCACTCCACGAGCTCTGGTTCCCTGATCGGGCAGTTCACGAACTCGATGATCGTGACCGCGGAGCAACACGCCCGAGCAAACACGTCCTCTGCGGCCCGCCTCGCGTCGAGCGTGATGGCGACGTCCCGTAGGTCTTTACAAGATGCGAGGAACGTCAGCGCTGTCAGGCTGAGCGATGGCACAGCGCGTTCATCGTATATCCCTACGAAATGCAGCACTTCGGGACGAGGCCAGCTGGAGATCAGCTTGGCAAATTCGTGGTCGTCGATGGAGATCGGATGATGCAAGTTGACCACCAGTTCGCGGAGATGCACGAGGCATGCGATGGGGAGGAACATCTTATACGAGAGGCCTGCTCTCAGGATGTCATCAGGTGGTCTGGAAGCCTCATATGGCGGTTCGACTTTGAGGGATCGAAGTGAATGTATGCGCGGAGAGGAAGGTATCGCTGCAAAGAGGGCAAACACCTTCGTAGCGGTCGTTTCGTCCCATCGAACATGGATAGCCAAACTGTGGAAGGCTTGATCACGGGCCCGCAAGAGTTTTGTAGCAACATCAAAGTGATTCCGAAATGTCAAAGACAAGCGTGTCACATTAGGGAATGGCGTCTCCGTAGGTTCAAATAAAAGCCCGTCTGCATGCTCCGGATGAGGATCGAGATTCAATGAAGCGACGCGGAGCGTGAAAGATTTCGCAAGGTGTTTGAAAGCAACACTGTCTATGGGATACGAAATCTCAACCCGTTCCCAGTCTACACGACTGCAGAGTGCTCGGGAGAGCGATTCCAATGTGATAGCCGATTGAGGATGTCTCAAGGAAATGCTAAATTTGATCGACTTCAAGTTTGGACAGAGGCGTGGGTAGTCATTCAAGAAGGATAGAGTCTTATCATCCCTGATGGCGACGGTAAAAAACACTTCTAGAGTGTCAATATTAGGTGTAAGCGTAAGCAGTGGCAGAAAAGTGGTGGAGGTGGGTGTGTCGTAGATGAACTCGCTGGGACCCCTCCACCTGAATACTTTCAGGTTGGGCAGGACAAGATGCGTCGACTGCAAGAATTGCAGGTCTTCCCACCCGCCAAGTTCAAGGCATTGGATACGAGGTAAATACCTGTTGGCGATGTGCCACTCGTCAGCGGTAGAAGGGGCCTGTCGATGCCATGAGAGACTCGGAATGTGTGATGGATGACGACCCAGTATCGTGCCTTGATCTGATATTCATCCACAACGCCAGAGAAACTGTGCACCAAAGGAAGGAGCGAGTCCAAACACCGCCAGAGAAGGTCGAGGGAAGGTTCTGCGAACGCACGACACGTCTGAGCAAGCGCGGCAAGTGTTGCATTCCATTTCCTTGCTTCTACATGATCAGCATCAGGTGGCGGCGCAAGGCAATCTAAAATGCAGAGAAATAACTCGGGAACAAGCAAAGGGTTCATATCTTGCAGTGCAGAGCCAGAGAGATGACGATCAAGGTTCAAGTTTTCCACGGTAGTACCAAAAAAGGGATCTCGGTCGATGGTGTGTACATAGCTTCACCATCTCTGTCTCGAAGACATTTTTGGTCGATGCCACTCGTCTAGTCACCGCGCTGGCCAGTCTTTCGCCTCTCGTGCGACGTCTCCCTGAGGCCCGTCGTGTCGGATGCACGGCAAGTCTCGTGTCACGCCCTCCCAGCACTACTGTACGTTCGCCTGTGGATCTGGCAGCTGCTCAGCATCATCACGTCCACGTTCACGGCTTGAGTTGCATGTAACAGAGAGTATACGACGGTGTCGTCGAAACTCGAACGTGGTGACATGCGGATCAAGACGGTCTTGCTCGGCGTTGGGACGTTCCCCCGTACCGCACTGGCGCACGGGCCTCCAATGCCCATTGACTTCTCTTGGACGGGAGCGCGGCCCCATCCCATTATCATACAATCGTCTGCATGGCCAGTTGCCAGAGGTTTGGTCCCGCCTACCCGAGGATGGTGCATGTCCGCATCCGTTGTCGGCCGTGGAGGCCTGGCGGATGACACACTCCAGCCTCTCTCTCTCTCTCATTTTGTAACATGCCGCAAACATCCTCGAAGCAGGGCTTTTGCAGTGCTTTGCTATCGCGCATCCACTTTTTGCAAGATGGCAATCCTCTCCGTCGTGCTTCCCAGAAGGAGCACGCCTAGCTACCCCTATCTAGTGTTGCCGCGAAGCGAGTTGGAATGAACCGAAACATTTTTTTTTTGGTGTAGTTCGAGTCAGTTCGGCTGAACGAAGGCGCTTCCGAGTCGTCGACCTTGGGAAGTTGTCTGGGAGAACGGGCCAGTCTTCCATCCAACCATGATTCATCATTTTGAATCTACTAGTTCTCCCCCCCGTTAGCGCATGACACGTAAAAGTTCATCAACAGCGCCTGATCTTGTAAGCTCATCAGCTGCTCCCCGGGTAAGTAAATTTGAGGAACCGCAGCGCCTCGATGGCTTTGGGCGAAAGACAGTTTCGGCTGTCAGTCAGTGTAAGCTCACTTGACGAAAAATATGTGGTCGCATGGCACAGACGACGCCCATACTGGTGGATGTGGAGCCGGGAACTCAAAGCAAGATGAGAGGTCCCTGAGACCGGGTGTCGACGATGGCTGGGTCGTCTGCCGTGATAGTGCCATCACATTTCCAGGATGTGGCAGCAGGCGACGGGTGTTTCGGCAAAAAGGGAAAATGGGGTGCGTGAGAGAGGCCAAAGTTTTCCTGGCGCTGGCTTCGAAAGAGGACGTCGGCTGTCGGCTGTTTTGGCCCGGATGTTCAACGCTGGTCGTCTCTCTTGACTCGGCCCATCGGGGGATGCCACGAGCCCACGGTCCCGGCTTGGACCGCAACGCCTTGCTTAAACGAGTTCGCTGTCGAACCCAACAGGTGGCGCCGGGTCCCCCGGCGTGGTCTTGTCGACAGTGTCGTCGCACTCCGACTTCGCGTCATCGGTCCGACGGCCAGTTCGTCCGAGTCGGCTCAACACGACCAGTACACCTTTTCAAAAGGGTCTGTCTGGACAAGAGTTGGTACCACGCGGCACGTTCGTCTAGACCGTGCTCTATCTGCGACCGGTCGTGTGACCGAGGCGTGTTCGCAGATAAGCTTGGATCCATGAACCTGAACAGTGTCACGCGGTGTACGCCTTGATCATGGTTGTGTGCGGCACGATCGAGTGCGCTAATTCCATGGCAAGAAACAGAGAAAAAAAGTTTCGTCATCCCATGAAAACATACCACATCGTAGTACAAGTCCAACTACGACGTGTACGAAAGAAAAAAAAAAATCTAGCCCAGTCCGTTCACACGAAGCACGGGCCACATACATACCGTATGCGTGCGTTCCGTCCCTGCAAACGGGCTCAGACAAACCCACGCAGTCATCTCGCCGCGGCGTTGCCTTCCAGTCGTCCGTACGTGCGCTCCCGTACCTGTTTCCACGACTCGTCGTACGTTTTCCAAATCATACGTTCTGGCAGTCGGGTGATACCCATGTACACCCTCGCCAGGGGCGCGTGTTTGGCCACAAAGTCCACCACGAGCTCTGGATCCCCGATCGGGCAGTTTACAAACTTGACGGACGTGACCGCAGAGGAGCAACATCCCCGAGCAGCCACGTCCTCTGCGACCCGCCTCGCGTCGAGCGTGATGGCGACGCGCCGTAGGTCTTTACAAGACGCGAGGAACGTCAGCGCTGTCAGGCTGAGCGATGGCACGGCGCGTTCGTCGCGTATCCCCACGAAATGCAGCACCTCGAGACGAGGCCAGTTGGAGATCAACTTGGCAAATTCGTGGTCGTCGATGGAGATCGGATGATGCAAGCTGATCACCAGTTCGCGGAGATGCACAAGGGACGTGACGGGGAGGAACATCTGATACGAAAGGCCCGCTCTCAGGGTATCGTCAGGTAACCTGGAGACCGGAAATGGCTGTTGGACTTTGAGGGATCGAAGTGAATGTATGCGCAGAGAGGAGGGCATTGCTGCAAAGAGGGCAGACACCTTCGTAGCGGTCGTTTCGTCGCATTGAGCATGGATAGCCAAACTGTGGAAGGCTTGGTCACGGGCCCGCAAGAGGTTTGTAGCAACATCAGAGTGATTCTGGAATGTCAAAGACAAGCTTGTCACATTAGGGAATGGCGTCTCTGTAGGTTCAAATAAAAACCCGTCTGCATGCTTCGGATGAGGATCGAGATTGAATGAAGCGACGCGAAGCGTGGAAGATTTCGCAAGGTGCTTGAAGGCAACACTGTCTATGGGATATGAAATCTCGACCCGTTCCCAGTCTACACGACTGCAGAGTGTTCGGGAGAGCGGTTCCATTGCGATAGCGTGCAATCCAGGATATCTCAAGGGAATGTCAAATTTGATCGACCTCAAGTTTGGGCAGAAGCGTATGTAGTCATTCAAAAAGGACAGAACCCTGCCACCATCGCTGATCACGGAAGAAAACACGTCTAGAGTGTCAATATTAGGTGTAAACAGTGGCAGAAGGGGGGTGGAGACGTGTGCGTCCGAAATGAGACCCCTCCACCTGAATACTTTCAAGTTGGGCAGGACGAGATGCATCGATCGCAAAAGTTCCAGGTCTTTCCGTGTGCCAAGTTGAAGCCATTGGATACGAGGTAAATACCTGTTGACGATGTGCCACTCGTCGGCGGTAGAAGGGGCCTATCGATAGCATGAGACTCGGGATGTGTGATGGATGACGATCCAGTATCGTACCTTGACGCGAGCTTTGTCCGCAACGCCAGAGAAACTCCGCATCAAAGGAAGGAGCGAGTGCAAACGCCGCCAGAGAAGGTCGAGGGATGGTGCTGCAAACGCACGACACGTCTGAGCAAGTGCGGCAAGTGTTGGATTCCACTCCGTTGCTTCTACATAATCAGCATTGGGTGGCGGCGTAAGGCAATCTAAAATGCGGAGGAATAACTCGGGAACGAGCAAAGGGTTCATATCTTGCAGTGCAGAGCCACAGAGATGATGATCAAGTTCTCCATAGTACCAAAAAAGGGATCTCGGTCGACGGTGTGTACACAGCTTCATCATCTCTGTCTCGAAGACATTTTTGGTCGATGCCACTCGTCTAGTTCGCACATCGTATGCATGTAGATGTCGCCACTCGTTTGCGGCACGCCGTGGCTAGTTGCCCAGCTGAGGTTTGGTCCCGTCCGAGGATGGTGTGCTTCGGTGCGTACTAGCCGACAGTCTTGGTGTTGTCGAAGTGTTGCCGAGCGTTGCCGGGTGTCGCGGATTGCTCATGACAGTACCCGTCTGTCCGCATGCGTTGCGTTTCGCCGGCAACCGTCGTCGGCCGTGAGTCGGCCTCTCTCTCTCTCTTTGTAGCACGCCGCGAACGTCCTCGAAGTAGGGTTTTTTACGCATCCACTTTTTGCAAGATGGCACTCCGTCGCGCAAGGAGCACGCCTAGCTACCCCTATCCCCACGCATCAATTTCAGCCACTTACGTAGGTTGTCGTTATGGAACGATCTCGAACCATGCCATGATCAAGGTCGATGATAAGAAAAAAAAAGGGGAGCCTCGAGACTTTCAAATTTACCTGCGTGTCATTTCACCTTGGAAAAAAAAAAAGAGCAATAACAAGAATCCAAGAATCGAAAAAAAGCAAGCAAAATGAAACCGGAACAAGAAAATAAAGTGCGCGCATTACATTAATATAAAAATCAACCTTGGCTACGCCCCGGGCTCGTGAGCGACGCGAGCATGATTTCCAAAGCGCTGCATTTGCCTTCCAATCTGTCTGCCGTCAGTCGTCGATCGGCACGTCCAGCAACGACGCTCACCGGCACAGCTCTTGCGTCAACCGCTCTCGCTCTGCCGTCACTGCTTCCCGCCCCTGACTCTCCAACCTAGACGACGTCCAATTCAGTTCAGATCAACATCGCCAAGACAACGACGACGGGGACGGACCGAGAGAGTCGTTCCTGAAGCGCATCGCGTTCGGTCGTCAACGCCGCGATCTGTTTCGTCTTGGCGTCGTCGCTCCTTGCGAGGGCACTCCTTTGGCGCTCGAGCCGCTCGATGTATGCGGGCGCGCCGAGGCCGTCGAGGTCCGCGACGCACGTCTTGAACACGTCGAACAGGCCGTGGATGTTCTGCGCGATGCGTTCGCCGCGGGTGGGCGTGGACGCAGGGCCGAGCGCGTCCGGGTCGGTGGGGGCATGGGCGAACCGGGACGTGAGCGAAGACGAGGACGCGGTCTGGCTGGACGTGCCCACGAACGGGTTGTCCTGTGGGGGGGTCAGCAGGGGGTGTGGGGCGCAGGGGCGGGGACGTACGTCGACAGGGTCCCAGGTGGGGCTCGCGCGCGCCTTGCCCTTGTGTCGGGTGGGTGTGACGGGGTCCCCCTGGGCGGGGGCGGACGTGCGGTGGACGTGGGTGGAGTGAGGCGGGGTGGGGGGGGCGGGGGACGGGGCGGGGTGTGTGGGGGGGGCGGGGTGGTTGGATTCCGGGCTGGGCGGGAGGCCGAGGAAACTGTAGTGCTCGGAGTAGGCAGGCACTTCGTCCTTGGGTTGTGTGCCCTGGTCGCTGTGCGTAAAGGGGAGTTCGTCGGGGGTGGACTGGAGGGCGCGTCTATCCTGTTCGTGCGCGCGGAGGCCATCTTGGATGGCTTGCAAGCGTGCACGTTTGTCTGTGCTGTTCTGCGAGGAGGGGGGCTGCTTTCGCTTTGCGGGGGTGGATTGCGGGGGCGTTTGGAGACGATTGGGGTGCGGGGTCTGTTCTATATAGGGGTCAGGGAGATGTATGGACAAGGGCGTGAGGGGGGAGACAGACAAAAAAACTTGCATTGCTCGTCGCGCGGCCTGTCGCAGCCGTAAAACGCACTGTTGCGAGGCGAGCTGGGGAGAAAATAAAGATAGGAGAGGACTTGCCGACCGGGATTTCTGAGGGTGTTGCTGGAAAAAACCCGGGCGGGTTCGCCGTGGATGCAGCGCACGACGCCGTCCTGGCCCATGGGGTGGGTGGACTGCACGACTGGGGTGGAACTGGAAGACATGGTGAAAGGTCGGTCACGTGTTGGATTGGGACATGACATCGATCCAAGTGAAGACGAGCTACATCGCGCCCGGGGAGGCGACGCTGCCCGCGCTGGGCGTGCAGGTCCTGCGTCTGGTGGACGCGTACATGGTCTGGGTGGGCGTGACGACGGAGACGGCGGAGACGGTCGGGGATGCGCCGCGATCGGGGTCGCTGTGCAGAGACTGGGCGTGCGCGATGGTGAGTGGTGTGTGGATAGTGCGGGGGACGGTCACGGTGCTCAGTGGAGGTGCAGCAGGGCGGGGCGGCGACGACGCTGTATCGGACAGCGACGTCGGACGTGGCGTTGTGGATGGCACAGCGATTGGGCGAGTCGGACGAACACGATGTCGAATCGAGACTGACCCTGGGCACGCAGCGAGACGGACAGGCAAGCAGGTGTTTTTGTCGGTGGACATTCCGACGTCGTTGCGACACACACGATTGTTGTTGGATGCGGAAAAGGGCGTTCTGGATGCGTTGGTACTCGAATAGTCGGTCGTCGTACTCAACGTCCAACCTTTTTTTTTTTTTTTTTTTTTCTTCTTCTGTTTGTTGTCGTGCGTTCTCTTTCTCTACTTCCATGTCGGAACCAGAACTCGCCTACATGTCCAACACCAACGACGACTTTGATCTTCCGCGCTGGCAGACGCCCCTCTCATCCTCTGCCCAGGCTGCCCACGCCGCCGCCAGAGCGTCCTATCTCTACCCCGCCACCGCCGCCCCGCCTCCTCCTCCCCCCCCGCCCCAACCGCAGCGGGTCCAGCAGGCGCACCATTCACCCTCCAGACAGCCCCGCATCGCCCATCTGCTCGATCAGGACCACCAGCAATCCCTTTCACCCTCTTCCTATCTCTCCGGCGCCCTCAACCAGCTCTCCCGCAGCGCATCCCTCGGTGCCAGCGCCTCCGTCGCCGGTACTTCCCGCGCCCGTCGCCACCACCATCCGGATGATCTGGAAGGCGCGTTCAACGTCGACACCCAGCCTAGGCCCCCACAGCAGAACCAGTCGAACTCCCTCTACCCCTCCGCCGTCGCCTTCCATCACCCCAATCAGTTGTCCTCGGCTCCCCCTCCCGCCAACCCTGTCTCTCCCACCGCGCCCGAGCCCTACTCGGACATGTATTTTAACGGCACCGCCCCAAATCTCCCAAAGCGCACCCACACCCAGCTCGATCCCACCTCTCGCTCCGGTCGCTCCCCCATGCGCTCCTCCAACCCCCTCCTCGATCCCTATCAACAACAGGCCCAGTACTCTCCCACGACCACCCCGTCCTATCCCTACGGTTCGAGCTCGGATCCCCAGAGAACTTCCCACACGCGTGCCCACTCCCAAACAAAGCCCGATTCCTCCACCCCGCCCATAGGCACTCCCTTTTCCCCACAGTCCGCTGCCCAAGCAGCCTATGCCGCCTATCCAATGGAGCCCGCCAGTCCCCAGCCACCTTCTCTCCAAAATCAGTCCCTGCTCTCCGCCCAAGCACCCGTCAAAAACTCGATCTCCAATCCCAGCACTCCCCTCTCCTTTGTCTCCCACAGTCCCGCAAACCAATTCTATCCCCAGGAGCAACCCATGCTCGTCGATCCCGCTCCCCAGCATCGTCGCAGGGCGTCCGGCTTTAGGAGAGTCCGTGACAGTCGCGACCTCCGACCTTATGTGAACAACCATCCCACCGGCAGACGTGTGGATGCCAGCGGTATCATATTGTCGGTACGCTCCCATTTCTTCTTCGTTCCCCATCCTCCTCCTCATCTCTCCATCTAGCCCATTCGCCAGCTCACCACCCATATCGTCGACACCTTCCATATTTGCAATCCACAGTTCCGATATGAGTCAGCACACAATCCACGGCGCGTCCTTACAAAGCCGAGCAAACCTGCCCACAACGATGGCTTTGACAATGAGGATTACGACTATATCCTTTACGTCAACGATTGGCTCGGCAACGAGGATGGCCACAAGTGCGTCTGGCCCCCATACATCTTCCCATACATTCATCTCTTTTACCCAGTCGTTATCTCATCCTCGACATTCTCGGCCAAGGCACCTTTGGTCAGGTCGTCAAGTGCCAAAACATGAAGACGAACGAGATCGTTGCCGTCAAGGTCGTCAAGAACAAGCCCGCCTACTTTAATCAAAGTATGATGGAGGTTACCATACTCGAACTCGTACGTCCTTTTTTTTCGTGTCTGTTCTCCCATCCGTTTCAACCCTCTCACAGCTCAACAATCAATGTGATCCCGGCGACGAACACCACATCTTGCGCTTGCGGGATTCCTTTATCCATCGCAACCATCTCTGTCTCGTCTTTGAGCTCCTCTCCTCCAACCTGTACGAACTCATCAAACAAAACCAGTTCCAAGGCCTGAGCACCCAACTCGTCAAAGTGTTTACCGCTCAGCTGTTGGACGCCCTCACCGTCCTCAAGGACGCACGGTTGATCCATTGTGATCTCAAACCGGAAAATATCCTCTTGAAGTCGTACGTCTCCCTCCTTCTTCCCTCGTCTATTTCCTCACCTTCCTCAGTCTTCAATCTCCCCAAATCAAGGTCATCGACTTTGGATCCGCGTGTCACGAGCGACAAACGGTCTACACCTATATCCAATCACGGTTTTACCGATCTCCCGAAGTTATCCTCGGTATTCCTTATACGTCCTCCATCGACATGTGGTCGCTCGGTTGCATCGCGGTCGAGCTCTTCCTGGGCCTGCCGCTGTTCCCGGGAACAAGCGAATATAATCAGATTACCCGGATCGTTGAAATGCTTGGGTGGGTCTTTCGTTTTTGGCTATGCCCTCACCCCGGGCCCAATGCCCACCGGCACCTAATCGCATTTTCGTCCCAGGATGCCTCCTTCGTACATGCTGGACATGGGGAAGCAGACGAAACAGTTCTTTGATTCCTACGTGGACGTGTTTGGCCACAAAAAGTACCGGCTTAAAACACTCGAGCAGTATTCACGGGAGCACAACGCCAACGAGCAACCCGGGAAGCAATATTTCAAGGCTACCACCCTCCCAGAAATTATCAACACGGCGCCCATGCCGACATTCAAGTCGTCGACGCGGCAAGGTCATGAGATGGAGAAAGGTACGGCACGAAATCTTCTCGTTTGATCCCCATCCCCTCGCCCCATCCCGTAATCGTCCATATCGCGTGCGAATCTGATCTGGCATGATAGAACTCAACAATCGCGCATCGTTTATCGATTTCTGCCAGGGTTTGCTCAACTTGAACCCGATCGAACGGTGGTCTCCGCAACAGGCTAGAATGCACCCGTTCATCACTGGCGAAAAATTTACGAAACCG
This sequence comes from Boletales sp. KT-2023b, assembly GCA_038089675.1. Taxonomy (NCBI): domain Eukaryota; kingdom Fungi; phylum Basidiomycota; class Agaricomycetes; order Boletales; species Boletales sp. KT-2023b. The sequence goes on along the minus strand of JBBPLE010000637.1, from coordinate 1,240 downwards.
TTCCAAGTAAGGCCTTCGGCACTCTCCGCTTCCATTCCGCATGTCATCTGACGCGCCCCCCGCAGCCAAACGGCCATACCCCTCCTGTATCGTCTTCTTCTGCTTCTCCGGCAGATCCCAAGAGACCTTATGGTGGTCTTGTGCCCTCACAGCCCAAAGGCACCAGGGCGTACCAAGATGCGGCTTCGTACAATCAGCACCTCGCACAACATCAGGCATATACGGCTCAGGCACAAGCGACGTCGCAAGCTGCCAACAATGTTTTTCGCAATCCGTACATGTCGGGTCAACAAGGCCCCACGTCGCAACAACAAGCACCAGGACAACAAGCGCCACAACAGCCCTCGGCGGGCACGACCTACCAAGGCGCCGCGGACGGCGCGCCATCGACGTACCAGACGCAACCGGCTCCGCCGCCACCGCCCCCGGGACAGCCAACCCAACTTGCGTACCCATCGCAATCGGGCGCGAATCCACCCTTGGGCCAGATGGGCATGGGTGGGGGTACGTCTGCCTATCCTGGCGCGCCGAGTCTGAACGTGCCCGGGATGCTGAACCCCCCTGCGGCGGGTGCGACGACGTTTTATACGAACCCGAACGCGCACACGCACGGCCACACGCACGCGCACGCGCGCATGCGCGCCAACACGATCAACCACAGCGACGTGGTCCCGCCGGCGCTCGCGCGGCTGCAGCACATGAACCAGGACGTGATCGCGGGCCGGAACGCGCTGACCCCCGTGCTCAACCGGGACGATGCGATGCGGGAGTGGGAGCGGCGGCAGGCGGGCAAGCAGGTCGCTGCAGCGCCGTATCCGCAACTCGAATACTTGCAGCAGCAGGCCGAGTTGGCCGCTGCGGGCGGGCTGGGGGCGTGGTCTGCGCCGGGTGGTGCCGGGGGGGGTGCTGGGGGTGTGGGCGCAGGTGGGGCGGGAGGCGGTGGGGCGGGTGCGGGGCGGTACCAAGCACCGCCATCGAAGCTGTCGCATTCGTACCAGCCGACGATCGTCGTGGACGACGATACGCGGCGGGAGGCGGTCATGTCGAACGTGCGGTCTGCGGCGCGGGGCGATGCGGGGCCAAGCTCGGGGTACAATCCCTCGGCGATGGTGACGAGTCCGGCACAGACGTATGCAGGTGCGGGTGCGGCGGTGGGGACGGGCGGGACGGCGGGTGCGGGTGCGGCGGGGGGTGCGGCGGGTCCAGCGCCCGGTGCAGGCGCGGGCACCGGCGCCGCCGG
>JBBPLE010000636.1:0-17962 GCA_038089675.1 Boletales sp. KT-2023b | reverse complement strand
GTCTCGGTAAGGTAGGTACTACTGATCTGCGGGGCAAAAAAGAGTAGGGTATACCTGAGAGAAAAAACGATCTGGATCATGGTGCTCACATGATTCGGAGGCATGTGCTTATTTTGCTGCACAAAGACGGGATTTTCTTCTCGAGTCCATCGGTGGGAGGGCCTGAGGCCTGACACCCCTTGATTCAGGCGGTGCAGATCCGAGTGAGTCACTTTATTGGCACCCTCGTGCAATGATAAGCGCCGAGTCAGAAGACAAGAAGAACTTATTCATAGCAGCCCGTGGAGAGATGCTGTGTGGACCTTGTTTTAATGATGCATTAATCTGGCGGCGTCCTGCATGGAATGGTCGACTTCCTGTGTGGTGGTCAGAAGGGGCTCGTCTCGGAACAAGTTGTGGTGGCATGTGTGATGGGAATTTCAAGCTCCACTTGCTTGGTCTCTACTGCGACGATGAGAGAGATCATCCATATTCAGGCTGGCTCGCTCTCGAACTATACTGGAACCCACTATTGGAACACGCAGGAGAACTACTTTACCTACGATGAAGACGACGTCGTCATGACTGACCATAACATTTCATTTTCAGAGGGGCGTGACAATCATGTACGTCCCTAGTTCCGATGTGTTCATGGCAATGCGGCCACCATCACCTACGCCCCATTCACAGAACCAACCCACTCTATGTCCAAGGCTTCTCACTCTTGATCAGAAGTGTGCGAGGGCTTTGCATTGTCCATGCGCGTCAGCTCATGTATTCCATGCTTCCACAGCAAATTTCGGCACCCTCAGGCGGGATTCACATCAAAATGAGGCTCCAATCGGCCCGACAACTTGGTGAGTCCGTCGAGTGTCGGAACACGACAGCTTGTTCTTCCCGACATCATAGGCATGGGGAAACGGTTCTGCAGGAGCATGAACGAATACCCCAGAGCGAATATCATTCTCTTCTTGATGTTGAGGACGACAACGAGCAGGCAGAACCGATCGTTACAACGATCAGATATTGGTCCGATTTCAGTCGAGTCTTTTTTGATCCCAAGTCGATCCAGGCAGTTCCGGACACGCCACAAATCGCTGAAGGCGACTGGAATACTAGCTGCGAAGCCTTTTTACGGTATGACGATGTACGCTCTTTTCTGCATTCCTGTCGACCAGCTCAGGGTTCGATTAGAATGTTGAGCTGATGGATGGAGCCCTCCGCCTCCTAGTAGAGGATTGCAACAACTTCCAGGTGAACGCAACCGATTCACGCGAGGAACTTTATTGAGCGACAAGGCCATTACACAGGGGCTTCAAATGATCCAAGACACGACGATCTTCGGTGGATTTATAAACGCCTTTTTGTCTACCTTCCGCGAAGAACATCCAAAGACAACAATAGTGACATTTGCATGTCTTTCTAGCATCAGCCCTCTGGATGCCAACCTTGGCGATGTGAGCTGTCATATTTAACTGACTCGATGCACCCAAACAAATTCTCTGGCCAGTCATTCCAAATAAAGAGAATTCTCAACGACACCCTTTCATTACGAAGTCTCACCGAATTTTGCGATCTGAGTGTCCCGATTTTATCTCCTTCTCGCTGGGCGCGGGACTGTTGGTTCCCTGGACATCATATCGATGTTCGTTCCCACTATTATATTCCTTCTGAGACTAAGTATAATAGGATAAATCTCTTTATCAATCTTCCGCGGTCCTGTCTGCTCACATCGAGACCGCAACACTTCCTCTGAGGTAATGCTGGCATGTGCCTCCTGGCCTTATCGATTGATCGCTTCTGCAATAGGCTGAAAAGCGGCTCGGATGATCTCCAAACGATGGTTGCTCACATGAACCGGAGAAAGTCATCTCCGTTGGCCGTACTTCGTGGCGGCTTGTGTCCGCCGAGCTGGTCTACTGGGATTCTGGAAGATACTCCAAGTTTATCCTTCCGCTCTGACGTGAGTAACCAAGTGATGACATTTTCTCTAATTTTAAGCTCGCCACCAGGAACAGGTGCCCTATGCACGACGGGATGTATCTCGTGGCTTCTCTTCGGATGAGGTAGCACTCTATAATACGTGGACCACAGTGCATGAGCTGAAGAAGCCACTTTTCGTGTGGTACGCAATTCGTTGTTCGTGTGGCGCATGATTTGAGTTACCGTGGTGCGCCGGAAAGGCACCATTTACCTAGCTATCCAATCCCCACTTCTTTCCCTCCGATCTTTCCAGATGCTCGACCCAAAGCAATGAAATTGGTATCCTCGTTAACGACATCTCCATCGATGGGAGGCCATGTATCCACTTATGCACATTTCGTGGAGAGCGCAGCAAGGCGACGTGATGGAGCACTGTTGGCGACGGGGCTAGAGGCTGACGAGGTGAAGGAATTGATCAGCATCTTGTGGGATATTGCGGACGGATATGGTGAAACGGAGAGCGGCGACTTGAAAGAAGGTATGGACGAAGACGAGACGTGATGATGCCGAAATCAGTACACATGTACTTATTACTTCAAAAAGCCTTCTGTATCATGACAAAAAGACGGTAATCGATTAATCACTGGCTCCTAAGGTTATTGGGATGCGCGCGCCATGCGGATGTCATGCCACCGCCAACTAACTTGCTTTCCGCCAAACCACCGCAAAGTATCCACCTACATTCATTTCGTGGAATGGTGCAGCAAACGGACTATTCGTTTGGATCACTACCCTTGGCGGGCCTGCCACGAATCTTGGATCATCATGAAAACCGTCTAAGCTCCTCTCCCGGACAGGACTGTGACGCAGTGACACAATTAAACAGGAAATATTGCAAAAACGTTCCAGTGGGAATAACCACTTTCGAACCCGCATCTCGTTTCACTGGTACGCAGGACACATCGAGAACACTGAACTGCGTACTTACTATAGGTAAGTCGTATCTGATTTGGTAACGCTAACCAAATTTCGTCAAATCTGAACACTTCAATGCCGTACATTCTGGTGATCCGAGCCTGCACCCGACGAGGCGCGCAGGTTCTATTATTATATACCTGTAGACCCAAAATTATGGAACCGATTTGGCGGATCCCGCCTTCGCTGGCGCGTTTGTCTTGCTCTCCTCATCCATCATTGCTGCCATGAATGTCGAACAAGCGTCTGGGCGAGGAAAAGAAGGCGTTTCAAACACTCCTGATGTTAGCGACCGCACGGCCAACGACGAGGATCTAGTCGCTTCAATCACAGAAACATATGTGGGTAGCGCTGGGATAGATACCCTCAAAACCCGTGTGGAAGAAGCGTTGCCATCCATTGCATCCGGTGGAGTGCAATCCGTGCTTTCGTCCTCAGGCTCCCAGAATCCTATTATTGGCGATCCACCAGCATTAAAGCCATCTCTGTCAATTCCGAATTCCGCCATCGACGAGACCGTCCATGCTATCGGAGCGTCTGGAGGGAGCCCTGTAGCTCTCGTTGATGATGTAGCAAACGCTGCCATGCAAGTCGCTGTGGGGGACATCAAAGATAAGGCAGAGGGATTGGTACTCACGAGACTACGCGCCATCGTTTTCGTGTATGGTTCCAAGTTTCCTATTGTGGGCTCGTATTTCGTCAACTCGAAACATGCTGGTGAACCCAGTGCTGATGCGGGCGCTACCGAGACGACACCCTTGCTTGGTGCGATTCATGATCCCAAAGCTTTTGCGACAAAACAAGCAGAGGGTTTCCTTCGCCGTGCGTTATCCCCCCTGCTGAGTCGTATCCCGGACGACGACGCGCTGGACAATGTGCAATCAAACAACACCGGATTCAAAATTTTGGCAGAGTGTTACGCCCTAGCAAGAGATGGAGGGGGATGGTTCTTGTAAGCACCCAATCCTGCATGGTGTTTAGGGACCTAAATTGGATTGAAGCACACATCTGCAAGAGCATTCACTTGTGATAGCACCTACGATATCCTTGGGCCATTTGTCGACCACAGATCTTGCCGCAAGTACGGTGGGTACAGCGATAACAAGTGTAACAGGGTATAGCATCATCCAGGGCTTTATTAGGTGGGCCATTGAAGGAGGTTATCAATGGTGTTCGCCAATATTCTTTACCTTATTTTCCAGTTCATTGGACAAGCATCTTGCGGATGCTCCAAACCGTCACGTCGCGAAAATAGCTTGTGCACAAGCGGCAGTTGTCACTGGCCTCGTTTTGTTCGTAAGCACACCCTTTACTTGATTATGTTGCAAGTACCACCATATTTTTCTTCAGCCAATTACTGCCTTGTGGACTGTTTATTCTGCTTCGATCTTGCGGCGACTTGGCCAATCACCAGAGGTCGTTGGTCGCGTAAGCAAGTTCCTCCGAGTGACGGCTGCAGGTCTACCTGGATATGCCATCGGCGAAATCTCAAAGTAATTGGATGCATTCTTTTCAAAATTAACACTGACACCCGTTAAAGGCGATACCTGACATCTCAAGGTAAAACGACCTGTTGAGAAACGGCCTTCTGCGGTGTGATTTACTCTTTCGCAAAGGACTCTCAAGTGTGCATACACGCATCCTTTCGGCTACAGCGCCTCTAAACCTTGCTTTGAATTATCTTCTTGGTAAGTTACTAGTATTTGAGCTGTGCGTCACCTATATTCGCATCTTCTCAGTCGATGGCCCGATACCCGCTCTCCGGCTGGGTTTCGTTGGAGCTCCGCTGTGCACCGTCCTCAGTCATAATGCACTTGCTATCATGTTGATCATCTATATTGTCCAACGAGCGATGTGGGAAGAAGTGGAATACCTACGTGGACAGAATACCGTCCCGGACGAGCCAGTTTGCACAAGCACCCATTCTGGACGTCCAGCAGGTGGAACAACAGCACAACATCATTCCGACGCCACTTTGTTCACCGGCTTGGGGACGCTTGTTTTTGCGGGTGTATCCGGCGTTTTAAAGAATGCCTCTCAGCTCTGGTCAAAGGATTTCGGTGGAAGTGAGTCCGTAATTTCCGGTTTCTTGTTTCATCACTGACACGCCTCACAGTCATTGCGAGCATGTATGAATTTCACGTGTGCGAGCGCAAATGGTGCTAAGAGGCTACTAGACTGGGCCCAGACGCTCTCGCCACACAGGCAGTATTACTCACCACAACCACGACGCTGTACCAGGCTCCAAAGGCGATGAGTAACGCCTCATCTGATCGGTAATAAAACGCCACATTGGACGTTTATGTGAAGGCTTAATTATTCCCACCAGTATTAAAAAGTGGATTGCCAAAGGTGACGTGGGGCGTGCAAAGATCGCAGCTTCTGTCGCCTTCATCTGCACGTTGGCAACAGTCATCTTGATCAGGTTCGTTCGTCGCGCCACGGTCCTCAGAGTGCGCACACTGACGCTTTGTGAAAGCACCCTCCTCCTGGCGTCTGCGACGTCTTGGGGAAAGCTGTTCAACAACGATCCGGGTCTGTATGATGGGTCCTATCCCGTTCCGGATGACTGAACGTGATTTGCAGTCGTCATCCGAAGCGTGTCGGCAGTGCTGCCTGTCATAGCCATCTTTCAGGTTGTACACGGCATTGGCGCGTGGGCGGACGGCTCGCTCGCGGTGCTCGGAAAAACGGCCGTGTTCCCGTCGCTCAATGCGAGGTGGGCATGCTGTTCTCTCCTTCAAACGACTTTTCTGACTCGATGTTAGCGCGGACTACCTTTTAGGTTCGTCCTACGCGACCGCTGCGTCGGCCAGAGAGCTAACGTTGGATGACCGATGTTTCTGCTAGGTATTCCTCTTGGGGTGTATCTCGCCTTGCCGCGAGGATGGGGGCTGGCTGGTTTGTGGGTCGGGTTGAGCACCAGTCTGGCATACACATGCTTGGTGGCCACGGTCGTGCTGGTAAGGAGTAATTGGAGGAGCACCCCGGGTGAACGGTCTAGGGTGGAGAGCACGCGTGGAGGAGAGGAGGTGGAGAATCAACCCACGGTAGAGCCGAGACTCAGAGGCTATGGTGCTCTGGTGTAATTTTACTCCGGGGTGGCTAGGTTTATTATTGTACATAATTAATTGTGAATTGGTAGCAGCCATCACTGGAAGCCACCAAGAGTTGATTCAACCACTGGCTTAGTACCCGCCTGCGCTTAAGCAGGCGATGTGACTCGAAACACTAATCAAGGTGTGGATGATGGCCATACGTGACCATTAGATATATTGGGGAGGCTCAGCGCCAATGCATGGCAGGCTGTCCTCCCGCTTTATGCAGTACGTTTCTGTATCACGCGTCGCGAACTTCCAGCCGTGAATGAGCCATGGACACATGATGGGAAATTTTAACCATTCAGTGTACACTCGACGGCACTAGGTGAGATGAATACAACGCAGATTACCTTAATGTTGTAAGCAATAATAAATCAAGTGTGTTGGAATGATGTAAAAAAGTGTTGGTTATGACGTGGACGGATATGTGAATGGAATAAAAACAAGGAAAGCACGAGTGTGATTACTGACGTGAAGCAGTCGTCGACGAAGCGCAGTAAGCGTCCAGTTATAATAAAGCATTCCCTTCTTGACCGGATGCGACGAGTCGATGCCAGTCTCGGCGCCAGCTGCGCATTTGCTCCTTCAACTTCGTGTCAGCCAGAAGCTGTTCCACCCATGACAGTAGGGCATCTTCGTCTTCGGGAATGAAGAAGGATGACAGCAACGATAGCACGGTTTCAAAGCTAGCGGAGTTTGACGTGATGTGATCTGTACGGTTCGACGATGAAGGCCTCATGACGGGTCGCGGGAAGACAAGGAAATACCTCGGTACACCCAAACGATGGCAACCGCAACCGCGACAAACACGTCGTGACCGTCAAGCAAGAATGCGTCCCATATTCGCAACTGTGTCTGGAAAGGGACCGAATTTGAGAATAGTGTAATGTACCACTTTGTAGCATACGAGGTCGTCGAGATCATATGCTTTTTAAATGCAGCATAAACGTCAGGCATCTTGAGTTGCATGATTCGCTCCTGGACGTAAATGGCTTCCAGAAGGCCAGGGAAACCGGGTGAGAAAACAGTATGCATAGCATAAGAATCATGCAGGCGCGTTAGCGCCGCATAGACCTTGTCTGGCTGAAAGTAGCAGAGAAGGGTCGCAGCTATTGGACCCATGCCCTGAACATAGCCGCATTGTTCACACCGCAGAGAGAATGAATGGAGGACGTGAAAAAGAGAGCGTTGACTGGGCACATGACGTGAGGGGAGACAGGGCGACAGGAAGGAAGACTCACCCAAGACCATACCGCGTGCGAAACAAGATGTGTCCGCTGATTGTCCTGGGAACGTCGAGATCGATTTGTATATCGTAGGTGGATGGTTTCTCTATATCTAGCCGATAGCGTTCGCCCAATTTGACAATTTGGTCATAGCCTGAGTCGGAAAAGGTATTCATGAGCACCTCCCAAGCAGCGCCTCTCCAGCGGTCAGGAATGCCTTTGTAAACACGTCGGCGTAATTTGTGTGCCTTTGTGGGTTTTATGGCCCATGATTCGACATTGCCACCGTGGTCACGAGAGGAGACTTGCATCATTCTCCCCCACTTTGCTATTCGCTCGGCCTCCTTGGACGGAGATGACGGGGGCGGTAATGAAGTAACTGACATAGCCTGACTTGAAGCTGTTTTTGGACCAGCAGAGACGGTAGAGAGGCGCCTAAGCAAAGGCAGTGAGGGTAAACGGACTAACCGATCATGGGAGGCGACAGTGAAGAAACCATAACTAGGAATGGAATAAGGACTGAAAGGAGAAAGGAAGACATGTGGGGATGGCTCACCGATCCAGACTGGCAAGAATGGTGACCTCCTCCGCAAGAAGGTCGCGGAATCTGTCTGCAAGGCTGTCCGAGGTAGGGTCTGCACGGAGTTCATTCAGTCTACTCGCACGTTGTCTTGCGCGGGTACGCTCGACGCCGTCCTGGAAGCCGTCGCCTTTTACGCCAGTTGCATCGAGCTGAGCATAAATATTGCGGACATGAAAAGAATCGAGGTCTTCCCCCTCGGAGGGCACGAGAGACGACTTGCTGGATGGAGGACTCAGTTTCGACTGGTGTTTGGAAGAAGAGGGGGGGTGAGGGGGAGCAAGAGAGTGAGAGGGAAGTGAAGGTAGAGAAGACAATGCAGGGTCGGGCAAGGGAGAATCGGAGCGTTTCAAGACGGAGGGAGGACGGCTATGTGGGGGAGTTGGAAGAGAATTGAGTGGCAAGGGGGGCGAAATTGCCTCTGAATCTGGCTGTGAAGAACAGGAAGTGAGCGTGCTCCTGGGACATGAAACGCGTGGAGAACGTGTAGGGAGGTCGGGGGGGTCAGCGGGGGCAGGAGGAGAAGGGCGAGGGGGAGAATCGACAGGAGGAGGAGGAGCGGAGAGATCATCAAAGAAACGATTGTTGTAAGTGAAACTGTCACCCAAAGTAATGTCGAGTTCACGCGTAGACCAGCTGGCCCGTTGCTCGTCGTTGCCATACATCGAGTAAATGGTGAATATCGTAGTTTCTGTCGAGTTACGGAGGTCCATATGATGATGGAGGAAATGAAACAAGCTGCAAAATGTATTTGTGGTAGGCTCTGTCTTGGACCGCCATGACCAGTGCTTGTTCCGAACTACCATGTGGGAGCGAACACTGCAAGACCTCATTCGCGGTCTGCGGGCGAACAAGAATGACGAGGCAAAGTTCATCACCCAGGCCAACGACGAGATCAGACGCGAAATCAAGAGCAAGGACATGGAGCTCAAGGCAGGCGCAGTCATGAAGCTCACGTATGTGCGTGTCTCCCCTTCGCTCGTTTGCCATGTCGTTCATGTCCACCACAGCTCGACATGCTCGGATACGACATGTCTTGGGCCTCCTTCCACATCGTAGAAGTCATGTCCTCTCCAAAGTGTCACCTCAAGACAGTCGGCTATCTCGCGGCTGCACAGTCCTTTGACGAAGACACTGACGTCCTCATGCTCACAACCAACCTACTCAAGAAGGTATGTCTGCCATCACCTCTCCCTGCATCCCCGTGTTTATCGCGCCAGGATCTGAGCTCCACTCCCGCCGACATCGCCATCACGCTCAACGGCGTGTCCGACATCGTCACGCCCGACCTCGCACGCGATCTTAGCCCCGAGCTCATCGCCATGCTCAACCATTCCCGTCCCCACATCCGCAAGCGCGCCGTCCTCACCATGTATCGCGTCTGCGAAAAGTATCCCGACGTCCTCCGTCAGACCATCTCCCGCATGCAGGAGAAGCTCGATGATCCAGATTCAGGTCCGTGATCCTTATTTCCCGTCTATCCTCTACAACCCGTTATCAACCAGGTGTCGTTGCTGCCACTGTCAACGTCCTATGTGAACTTGCTCGTCGCAATCCCCAGGATTACCTTCCGCTGGCCCCGCAACTATTTCACCTGCTCACTACATCATCCAATAACTGGATGCTCATCAAGATTGTCAAGCTGGTATGCTCATTCCCACACACTGTCCGGTACATTCATCTATCCCTAGTTCGGCGCAATCTCCCCTCACGAACCACGACTGGTCAAGAAACTCAAACCTCCAATAACCGATTTGATCACCACCACTTCCGCAATCTCTCTTCTTTACGAGTGCGTTCACACGTGCATCATTGGTAACATGCTCCAAGGTCCCTCTGGTTTATCTCTCGCCCGAACTTGCGTCTCAAAGCTCGCTGCCTTTCTTCAAGATGCAGACCAGAATCGTCGGTGTAATGATTTACCGTATCCTACACTCACTGACCGTCCGACCGAGCAGTCAAGTACATCGCCCTCCTTGCAATGGTCAAGATAGTACCCACCCACCCCGAATTGATTGCTGAACACCAGGATACTATTCTTGCCAGCGTCGATGACCAAGACATTAGTATCCGAATGCGTGCTCTGGACCTTGTGACCGCCCTTGTGAGCCCTCTTCCCTTGCTTCCATCAATTACGTTCTCACGCCGTACAGGTGACACAACATAATTTACAGTCCATTGTCCAGCAACTCCTCTCTCATCTTGTTCAGCCCACAGGTTCGTCGCTGCCTTCTGCGGTTCAATCACTCTCCCAGCATGTCGTACCCTCCATTCCTTCCGAACCCCCGTCCTCGCCTTCCCAGTCCACCGCCTACCGTCTCGTCCTCTCACAACGTATCATATCTATGTGCTCCAGTTCGACTTATGACAACGTGGTCGACTTTGAGTGGTACCTCTCCGTCCTTGTCGACCTGGCATATATTTCCAACGTAGACATTGGTGCCCAGGTTCGCGATCAGTTGGTGGATGTTGCTGGTCGCGTGAGGGCAGCACGCGCTTACACTGTCAAGTTAATGGTCAAGATCCTTTCAGATGAGTCCTTGTTGCTGAATGCTGGTGAGCCAGGAAGTTGTTCCGAAATTCTGTGGGCCGCAGCATGGATATGCGGAGAGTTTTGCGAGTGCGTGGCCATGGTTGGTAACTGTCTGTGTCGCTCACTGGTCAAAATCCACAGCGAATTGCTTGCACCAGAGGAACTCTTACCTTACCTCTTGCATCCAAACACCATCCTGCTAGACCCAGAGACCATTGCAGTGTATATCCAAGCCGCAAATAAGATCTTTGGCTACTGGGCTACAGAAGCAGCTCAACAGTGGACGGACGACCTCGTGGAAAAAGTCAGGAGCGCCGTTGAAACCATGATCGAGCAAATGGAAGAGTTTGTCTCTAGCCCACATATCGAAGTACAGGAGCGGGTGAGTCGTGGTCAGCTGTGTACACTGCATGTGCTGATACATCTCACAGGCTGCTAATATTCTCCAATTATTCACGTTCATCAAGCATGACCTGGCGGCCTATAGGCCGACAGAAAACGGGTTGGCGGATGGAGTGGCTTCGAGTTTTGATCCCGTCGCTGAGCTGGCATTCCCCAAGAGCTTGTACTTGATTCGACCACTGGTATCGTCGTATGAACTCGGTCCGGTCGCGCCAACTGCGCAAGCGAGTGTGCCCGTTCCAGAGGATCTCGATCTGGATGCGTGGATTGTACCAGCGATGCAGGAAGCCATTGTCGATGATGAAACGCATGTAGACGAAAAAAGGGTCAAGAAGAGCAAGAAAGGAAAAGAAAAAGAGATGCCAAACCGCACGAAGACTAAGGGAGGCAAGAAGAAGCGTAAGGAAGAACCAAACATGGAGGAGCTCCCACTGGAAGAACCAGAAGAGACTGCGGAGGAACGGGCAGAGAGGGAAAGAGTGAGTTTGGCAAGTTGCATCCTGCGTCGGTGTCTAACCGTGTTTTTGCAAGCTGAAAGCGGAGCGTTTAGAAAGGATGAGGGAGGACCCATATTACATCACGGATGATCGACCGACAAAGGTTGTTGACGACGTGGATGCGATACCGGTGGTGCGGTTGGATGGTTTACCCCAACCACTTCCGAAAGGTAATACTTGATCATGTATATTTTGTCACGCAAACTCATGTCTTGGCACATCAGAGGAGCCCCGTCTGTTTGCACTACGCAGCAACGTCTCCCGTTCTGCACCACCCCAGTTCGTCGTCGACAAGGGAGGCGCGATGCCCGAAGGGGCCGTTTCCGAGCTGCCTCGTCGAGAGTCTGCACCGGTCCCACAACAGCAGACGCTAGGCCCACTTGATCGCATATCGACGCCGCCCCCGACATTGCCGCTGTTCCAACAATATGAGGGTGCGGATGAGGAGGCCCGCGCGAGCACTCCGGAACCAATCAAGGTGACGCGCGCCAAAAAGAAGGGCCCTTCGTCGACCAAGAAGAAACGGGCGGTCAATCCGGACGATTGATCAGTTACATGACGGGTTGTAGATGGCGTTTCTTGTATGGGATACGGTCGAGGTCTTACGCCTGGTATAATACTGTATTACGCTTGCGGGCGGTGTTAGTAGATGGTTCTCAGGGCATTAAACATAATATAAAGGGCACACTGGCTTGTGTGTGATGGTCCCGACTCTGTGAACTCCGCCAAATACTGTGAGCGAATGACCTGCTGGTGCACTATGTACATTAGTCAGCCGGTCCGAAACTCTCAGGCTGATCCGTGACGAATAGTTAGTCTAAATGCTCAGTCTCGTTTTCAATGAAACACATAATAAAAAGGGTTTACTTGACCGACTTCAGCTCGTCTGCATGTTCCCCGCCTCCTCATCCATGACGCCCGCACTGTACATCGTTGTCGAGGGTGTATGTACACTTGCTCCTGTAAGCGTGGGAGTGTTAGATACTTACAACGCGCGCTCTGAAGGAGAACACGAATGCTGCAAGGGAAAAGTAATTCCAAAACTAAAGACTGACTACTGTTACAGGCGGGCTTATATCCTGTTCTACATTACTACATATGGAAGGAAATAAGAACCCTATACCCCATACTATAGAATGCGATAGAACATCAAAGAAGTCCCGGATGTATTAGAAGCTGTGGAGCATGCACAAGGGCATGCTGCGGAGCTAGACCGGTCTAGAAGTGTGGAATAGGGTCCGAAATGAAAAGCAAATTGAAGGTAAATCAAATGATGAAGAATGAAAATAAACGTTCATGACATTACCCCCTTCTCAAGGGTCGAAGTCCTGTCGACTGAAGGGATATCAAAAAGGGAGTTGTCAAGGCGTTTGAAATGCTTGCGGAATTCGAGGAATGAAGGATCATGGAATGTATTACCATTGATACATCCATCGCAGTCGCACGGATCGTCAGGAGCAATTAGCCTCGAGCGGAAGGTTTTCGTCGGCCGAAATGCTGTCGGGTGTTTTCGGTAGAATGCCTTTACAGCGTCTTGGGCATTTCCGAGTTCCGACTCCTTTTTCCACTCGTTTTCTTCGCGAGGGAAACCTTTCCAGCTGACTAAGAATTCTATATTGCCTCGCTTTTCTCGGCAGTCTAGAATCTCGGCTATCTCTTGCTCCAGTACGGTATTGACGATATCCGGTGGCGGTGGCGGTGCCTTTTGCTGCGATGGGAAAGATCCCGGCATGTACGGATGTAGCAAGCATTCATTGAATACAGGGTGAATACCCCGCCATTTAGTGTCCAACTTCAGCTTGTACGCGGATTCCCCGACCTTTTGAAGCATCTTGAACGGCCCATATCTCTTGTCATCGAGTTTCTTAGACGGCCGTTCTGAGCGTATATTGGTTGCTTCTAATAGCACGAGGTCTCCCGTTTTGTACTCCGTTGGTTTCCGGACCGATCTATCATGGAAGTGTTTCATATCGGCTGCTGCATATTCGAGCGAGGCTTTGGCGTCGTCAAACGATTGCTTCATCGTGTCTATGAAGTCTTTTGCAGCCAGATTTCTCACTTCCTTTCGGCGATCTATCCCTATCAATGGTTGTTGTCCATAATTAAGGACGAAGGGGGAATATTCGGTACTATTTGTGGTTCGCTGATTGTGGGCGAACTCCGCGAGCGGTAACCATTCTACCCAATCCGATTGTCGATGGTTGGCGTAGAGTCTGAGATATTGTTCTACCGTCGCGTTGTACCGTTCTGTCTGTCCATCGGTTTGTGGATGGAAGGCAGTCGATGGGTTCCCTTCGATCTTTAACATGGCATACAAATCCTTCATGAAGGACGAGACGAATTGTGGTCCCCGGTCTGAAATCACTTTCCGCGGAGTTCCGTGCAATTTAAACACGTGGTCCCTAAAGACCTTGGCTACTCCTTCCGCGGTAATGTTCGATCGTACAGGGAATAGGTGGATCATCTTCGAAAATCTGTCTACTACCGTAAGGATCGCGTCCTTTCCTTGCGATTCGGGTAGTGGACCGATTATATCTACCGAGATGATCTCCCACGGTGCGTCTGGAATTTCATTTGGATGTAGTGGCGTGCTCTTGGCCTGTGGTCTAGATTTGACCTTTTGACATCGGTCGCATCCGGATATGTAAGCTTCTATGTCCTTTTTAAGGGACGGCCAATAGTATTTCGCCATGATTAAATCCCGCGTCCTTCATTTTCCCGGGTGTCCTGCAAGCGGATGATCGTGATGCGCTATGATTAGATCTTCGCGCAACTTCTCATCCTTCGGAATATATAGAAGATCCTTCCAGAAGATCAACCCGTCCTTCGTCTGCCAATTGGATTCTTCTTTTTCCAATCCCTTCTTGGCAAACGCCTCTGCTCTATACTGTAGTTTCTCCACTTTCTGTTCGATGGAGATGGTGTTTTCATCGCCGGTCGGTGAGCGCACAGCTGCTCGAACCGATACTTCGGCGGGTGGCGTGGAAAAGAGTGAAATCGGGAGTACAATCTGGCCTTTGTTGTCGTGCTCTACCCCCTTCTCAAAGTCTGACCTCCGGGACAGAGGATCAGCTGGATTTGACTTTCCAGGACGATGAGTGATGGTAAAGTGGTACTCCTGGAGGAGCTGTTGCCAGCGTGCCTGTCGGCGAGACAGGTCTTGCGGGCGTGTCCAGTACTCCAGGTTCTTGTGGTCAGAAAGCACTTCGAATTCGTGCTTGGCATCGAGGAGATAGTGGCACCATTCCTTAAGCGCGAAGATGATGGCGGCTAGTTCGAGATCCGCGGCGTGGTAATTTCGCTCCACGTCATTGAGCGATCTCGAGATGAAAGCCAATGGGTGCCATCTATCCTCTTGCTTCTGCGTGAGAATAGCCCCAATACCAATTCCGGATCCATCTGTTTCAATTCGTAATGGACCATCGTCTGTCGGCATGGCTAATGCCGGGGCGGTGGTAATTGCCGTTTTAAGAGCGTCAAAGGCTTCTTGACACTCATTGGTCCATTCGAAGTCCTTCTTTTCCGACGTAAGCGCGTTAAGGGGACGCGCGACTTTTGCAAAGTCCTTGATGAAGCGTTGGTAGAAGTTCAGAAATCCGAGGAATCCCCGTACTTGTTTACAGGTTTTCGGAATCGGCCAGCCGGTTACTCCTTCCACTTTTGTGGGATCCATCTTGATCTCCTGGTGGGAAACAATCAAACCAAGATATTCGGTCTCGGTTTGTTCGAAATCGCATTTCGTGTGTTTTAGGTACAGTTTGTTATCTCTAAGTACCTGAAGCACTTCGTTTACGACCTTGCGATGTTCTTCGATCGTCTCCGTGAAGATCATGATGTCGTCCATATAGATGACCACTTTTCCACAATTGATCAGATCGTGAAACAGATGGTTCATCATAGTTTGAAAGGTTGCCGGCAAGTTCGTCAGCCCGAAGAACATTACTAGGGGTTCGAAGAGTTCCCGATTAGTTCTAAACACGGCTTTCCACTCGTCGCCTTCCTTCATGCGGATATTGTTGTATCCCCAGCGTACGTCAAGCTTAGTGTAGATCTTGGCCTTTTTAAGCTTGTCGATCAGCTCAGAGATCAACGGGAGAGGATATCGGTTTTTTACGGTGATCGCGTTTAATTTCCGATAATCCTGGACGGGACGAAGTCGACCATCCTTCTTTTTAATGAAGAAGAAGGCTGATGCGTATGGCGACTTTGACGGGCGGATCCTTCCTGAGGTAAGGTTCTCTTCTAGGAAGGCATCGAGCTCCTTTTGCTCGTCCAGAGTTAGATTGTATGTTTTGCAATCAATCTGGTGATCTCCCGGAAGTAATTCGATCGCGTGATCCCAAGGGCGTCTTGGGGGAAGTTCGTCAAAGTTTTCCTTTGCGAACACATCTGCGTATTGGTGGTATGCCTCAGGGACCACGTTTTCGAACGACTTGTCTCCACCTTTCTTCTTGTATGCCTCGATAGCCAGATCCGTAGATAAGGTTTGAAGATAGGAATCCATGTCCAGTTTGAACATTCTTTCCGGTTCCTGATCTTTGTCCTCGTCCTCGTCGATCAAACCTGGGATGTGATCTTCACAACGGAATTTTATCTGTCCGTTGGTCCAGTTCACGTCCGGGTTGTGCATCTTAAGCCAGTCGTAACCCAGGAATATGTCGTGCGTGCTCAACTGGGTTATGGCTAGCGTCAGATTCTCGACGTGGCCATCGATGTCCATTTCCACCGTGGTGAAGTCCGTAATTTTGCCTCTAGAATTGGGCGTTCCGTCGGCATTATACACAGGGATAGGAGTAGGTAAAGTATATGTCCTTAACCCGTGCTCCTTTACGAACTTCTCATCAATCACCGATCCGGTGCATCCAGAATCTACCAACGCCAACACTTCGATGCGATCTCCTGCTGTAGTCATGACAGTCCCCTTTACTTCTAGGGAATTGTCCGATCGCTTTCGCTTGGTGTATTTGGGCTTTCGTTGGAGTTCGCGAAGAGTGAATTGTGCCTCAAGGTTTGTTAGGCCTTTAAGGTTTTGTAT
Source organism: Boletales sp. KT-2023b (assembly GCA_038089675.1). Lineage (NCBI taxonomy): Eukaryota > Fungi > Basidiomycota > Agaricomycetes > Boletales > Boletales sp. KT-2023b. The sequence goes on along the minus strand of JBBPLE010000636.1, from coordinate 1,711 downwards.
CAACTCAGTCGTTACTTCCGCGATTCTGGTGTCATGCACGAATGATCGTAAATGATGCATGGACCGTTCCTCATCCTTTTGGTCAACGACCTGCTTAATCCACTGGGCCGACCATGGGTCCACAGTGTTTAGCCAAGTCTGCCTACCAGTTCCCTTTTGAGTGCTCTTGATCGCATGTCCGCTTGGGCAGACAGAGGCTGGGTTCTCCCCCATTTGGCTTATAGCCACACTCTTCGAGGAACCTTCAGCAAGCGGGGGGTGATCAGCCCTCAGTGCTCCCTTTGGTCGTTGAAGGATTCGGATGTTTGTCGATCCAAATCCACCGGTACCTCTAACCGTGTCGTCCAGTTTCTCTACTTGGACAACCTTCGGAGTCGCGATCTTTTTGAGGATTAATTGGGCAACCCTATCGCCCTTTTTAATCTCCGCGTCCTCATCACCCGTGTTTAGAAGGATGACTTGGACTTCTCCTCGGTAATCTGCGTCGACAACTCCGGCCAAAACATCAATTCCCTTTTTGACTGCTAATCCTGATCTCGGCACTATCCGGGCGTAAGTGCCCTTTGGTGCCTTTACGCTAATTGCTAGGGGCACCTTTACGCGTTGCTTCAGTTTTATAGTCAAATCTACCATTCCGAATACATCATATCCAGCTGACCCTGACATTTGTCGTTCTGGAAGCTTGGCATCTTTTGAGAGTTTCACCACTCTCACAGGTTCGGGTTCAGTCTCATCCATTGGTTCACAAGTCAAAACATTAAATTTATTGGGACTCGGAACTACAACAGACTTAATAGGAACTGTAGTCGACTATACTACGTTCCGTTTACAAAACCCGACTTGGAAACGGCATTACTGACAGGGAGTCCTTTCTCTGCGATCTCCGTGATCGCTTTCTCCAACATCTCTGGGTCACTGTACTCTATCTTGACCCCGCGAAACTCAAATGTGCGTGTCGCCATCGGCTGACGAGGCCTTGGCTTGAAGTGCTCGGCACACGGCCAAGCTTTACCGCAACGGCGGCATTTTCCTTCGGCACGAGCCTTGTCGAGGTCCATTGGAGCACCAGCTCCTCCGAACGTTCCGATGGCATTAGGATGGACAGGTTGCGGCGGAAGGGAATGTGTAGTTGGGGCGGCAGCGATGTTCTTGGCAGGGACTGTTACGATTCACTTCTTTTCTTGGTTACTCTTAGTTACGATAGACCGGCCCGACCCGGTATCTTTCACCTTCTTTAGAGTGCTCTAGAACATGCAACGTGTTCGTTGCACACCTTTCATTTCTGTCTTCTATTCTTGCTATCTATGCTTCTATTTCCTGTGGAAGGTTCTATCTTTACTTCGCTTAGTCATTAACCTTCCATGACCTTCTATTACCTTCTATCTTTCGCAGTACTTAAGCCGTCATCCTACTCAATGTAACTTCAGCTTAGTCCTGCTCAATTCTACCTTGAACTCCTTGACTCCCTCGTCGACTCTTCGTCGGACGATATCCTTGAACCTTTCGTCGACTCATTGTCGGACAAACCCTTGAACCTCTCGTCGACTCATCGTCGGATGAACCCTTGAACCCTTCATCGACTCATCGTCGGACGGCCCTCTTTGACTATTCGGCAAGCATCCCTTGACCGAATCCTTCGAACCCTTGACCCTCAGTTAGTTCTTTGAGCCTACACTCGTTCCTACCCGGACCAAGCGTAACAAAAGGACTA
>JBBPLE010000634.1:0-18019 GCA_038089675.1 Boletales sp. KT-2023b | reverse complement strand
TGGAGTTCTTGTTTTAAAATGGCCATATCTCTGCCATTCCTGGATGGAATCACATGACCCAGGGTCCGATAGGTAGCCAGGGGTGTGTACTACTATTTGTCCCACCAATGCTAAGCGTAATTCCCACAGGTGTTTGTGGTGCACTTCACGCACCATGTTAGGGTTAGCATATTGTAACAGTCTTGGGAGTCATTGTAAGTCTGCTTCCTCTGCTTGTCTGCGGAGGTTGGAGAGATGGAGGTATAGAGTCCTGGGTAAGACCAGGTCAGAGGGGTGAGAGTGCCAGCTTCAGGTAATGCCTGCATCCTTGTGTGATCCCAGCTCTCATATTTCAGAGAATGGACAAGGGTGATGACTATGGCAGTTGGGGGACTACTGTAATAGAGGCAACTGAAGTTGGACATAGGGGAGGGAGCAAGGGGGAGATGAGCAAGAGGAGACAAACAGAGGAGCAGATGAATTTGATACTCAAACTGAGGGACTAGTCCTCAGCAACTAAGATCTTAAGTACATGAGAGCCTACTATACTACAGGAAGGCAGAGATGGAGAGGTGACAGAAGTGTACAGCCCTGTGCAGTGCTACATTCTTGTGGCATACTCTGTGGTGGCAACCAGGGTGGATGGTGGAATGGAGATGATCCTCCCTGAGGGTCATTGATGGCAAATGATGACAAGGTGTAATTGGTCAGGGTGGGGCCATTAGGTGGTTGATTGGAGACAGGGAGGTGGAAGTAGGGGCAGAGGTGAGTGGAGGTGAGTGGAGTGGGATGTCCAAGGGGCAGACAGATAGTGGAGGGGGTGGAGAAGTGGGGGTTGGGTTGGTGAATAGTATGGAATGTGACAGTATTCCCCCCTTAGGGCCTAAACCCTTGAAGGCTACTAATTGGTGTGATCACATGCTCATGTGAAGTCATGGCTGAGTTTGAAATGCTCGGAGTTTGAATTGCCTATAAGAAAGGTGGAGTTGGGACTTAGCATTTTGAGCAACAACTTCTACCATGACCACTGATAACAACAAGTGACAAGACACAACCAATCTTGACCTCAAGGTCTGGTCAGACAATGATGAGGCAACCAAGGCATTGAAGTTGGCAGTGCAGGCAAGATGCCAAGGGGAGTGCAAATGACAAGTTCATGAGAAGTGTGAACAGTTACATGCAGCACAGCTGAAGATATGTGGTCCACCTGTCCACCAAGGCCACTTACACTAATGGATGCTGACAGAAGGAGAGGAAGGAACACAAGGAGTGAGAGGTGAAGATGAGGGAGGAGTGCAAACACCAAGAGTGAATGTGACAGGTGTGCAAGGTGATGGAGGCATGGGAGCAGAGAGCACATGAGGAGAAGGTGGTTGAGGTTGTGAGAGGTTGTGCCATGAAGGTTACTGAAGAGCAGGTAGTGCATCACCCCCTGCCATGCAAGCAGTGCTGATGAAACCCAAGGGAGTGTGTCCTTCAAGCAGGACAGAAGGCAACTATGTGTGAGCCCTGTGGGAAGAAGAGGAAGGGCTGCAATTTGTCCATGGACCAAGGCTTGTCAGTGGAGGATGGCAAGGTGTGCCTGCTGAAGAGAGTGGTGTTGCTGAAGACAGGGTGAGCAGTAAAGAGGATGTGGATGACAACAACAGAGGAGGAGGAGAAGTTGGACAACAAGACAGATGAGGAGGAGGAGGAGGAGGAGGAAATCAGGCTATTCAACCTGATGGAGTGTGCTGTGAATCACTGTGACATGCTTGGCATGTTGACAGAGGCAGTGGGTGTGTGGATGGAGGAGGTGAAGCAGATCCATTTTGTTCACCAAGTGGTGCTTGTGTGTCAAGAGCAATTGGCCACAGCAATGGAGTGGATGTGCTTGGCACAAGAGAGGATGGCTGCTTACAAGAGGTGGAGGTATGGTTAGGAGGTGTGGAGGGCAAGGGAGTTCCAGCAAGGGAGCTCAAAGGATGGGGAGAAGTGGAAGATGGAGGATGTTGAGATGATGGGGGAGAAGGAGGAAAGAGAAGGAGAGCAGGAGGCAGGCAAGAAAGAGAAGGAGGGAAAAGGAAAGGAAAAAGAAGTGGAGAAGGAGATGGAGAAGATGGTGGAAGAGGCAGAGGTGGAGTGGACAGTGGAGGAGGTGGAGGAACAAGGTGCCTCACCTCTGTCACAAACACAAGAGTAACATACAGTAGTAATATTTTTGTTTATTCTTTTTTTCTTGTTTCAAAAATCTAATTATGAATTGGATGAGTTGGAGTAAAAATAAAACAAGAGTAAAATAAAAAGGAAATTCTATGGAATTTAAGGTCCAGGCTTGGTCAGATAGCAAAGGTGGTAGGCTTCAATCAGCTCACTGGCATTGTCCAGCTCTGTTGCTAGTAGCCAGGAGGTTTCTTCATCAGTACCCTCATAACTGGCCCACTTGACATAGTATAGGAGTTGGCATTGCCAGCAGTGGCAATTGACCTTGGAATCTAGGATCTCCACAATCTCATACTCTAATTTGCTGTTTATCTTGACTAGCAGAGGTGGAGGTTGAGTGTGGTTGGGGATGGTGTTGGGGATGGAGGGTTCCAACTGTGAGATATAGAATACTGGACATATGGAGCACATTGAATTGGGTAGGTGGAGGGTGAAGGAGTGAGTATCAGGATGCATGATGATCTCAAATGGCCCGAGGTTCTTATCAGAGAGTTTCTATGAAGGGTGCATGGTCCTGAAGCACTTTGCCTTGATGAATGCTTTGTCACCAATCTTGAGCTCCAGCAGGGTTGATCTCCAGGCATCAGCCAGTCCTTGGTACCACTGCTGTGCTAGTGGCATTTCAGTCTGTAGGAACTCATGTAGCTGATGGAAGTCAGAGGTGTATTCTTGGGCTTGAGTGGAGGACAGAGTGAGATTGGAGGAGATGGAGATACTGGGGTGATAACCTTTATTTGCAAAGGAGGGGGAGACACCAGTAGTGGCACTCAGTGCATTGTTGAAGGTGAATTTTGCAAGAGGCAGGAGGTCCAACCAGTCATCCTGTTGGTAACTGCAGTAGATCTGAATGTATTGCTCCAGGGTTTGGTTGGTCTGCTCAGTTTGACTGTTGCCCTCTAGGTGGTAACCAGAGATGAAGTGAAGTGGTATTCTGAGGGCTTTGCCAAGGGAGTGGAAGAAATGTGATGCAAACTCAGATTCATGGTTGTAGGTGACATGGGAGGGGATCCTGTGCTTCAAGAAGACATGTGCAATGAAGAGTTTTGCAAGGTTGGGGGAAGTGATGGTGTTGTAGGTCAGAATGAAAATTCCTTGTTTCAACAACTGGTCAACAACTATGAGGATGGAGGTGTAGCCATTGGAGGTGGGGAGGTGTTCTATGAAATCCATAGATATGGAGTGCCATGGGTGCTCTGGGATCAGAAGTTGTTTCAACAGGCCATATGGGTGGTGTTGGGGAACTTTAGCTTGGGTGCATGCAGTGCATGAGGATATGTATTCCTTGATGAAGGCACAGAGTCCAGGCCAGGTGTCTTCTCAATGGATGAGCTCCAACATGCAGTTCTGACCAAAATGGCCTGTGAGAGGGTGATTGTGTTTATACCAGAGTACCCATAGGTGGAGGTCATTTTCATCCAGAATGTAGATTCTCCCATCAAGGTGGAGGAATTTGTCAGAGTCAGTTGACCATCAGGGATCAGAGGGGTTGGATAGGTGACATTGAGCTACCAGGTTGGATGAAAGAGCTAACAGGATGTCCTGGTGGAGGGAGTCCACATCAACCAGGAGCACAATGCAGATGGCAGGGGTGATGAGACAGGTAGCCCTAAGGGAGGATGTGAGCTATTCTTGAATAAAGACAGGCTTAAAGTTATATGGGTTGGTGTGAATGTAGTTCCTGTCCCCTTCCTTAGGGTAGATGTTCCAGCAGTGGGTAAGGGCATTGGGCTTTGCACCAAGGCATCCAGGGTGGAAGCAGATGACAAGGTGGAACTGACAGAGGAACTCTGACCAGTGGGCCTGGCAGTGGGTCAGGACCTTTGAGGTGGTAAAGTACTCAAGGTTCTTGTGGTCTGTGACAATGTTGACTGGAATGGTGGAGCCCTCAAGGTAGTGTTGCCAATGTTGGAAGGCCTCAAAGATGGCTAACAAATTCCTGTTGTAGGTGTCATAGTTCAACTCTGGAGCAATGAGCATGCAGGAGAAGAAAATGATGGAATGGAGCTCACTGTCAGTACAGGTGATGGAGAGTATACTGGCAACAGCATAGTCTGAAGCATCAGTCTCCACAGTGAGCAGAGTGTTGGGTGTTACACTTGGTCCAGATAGGGACAGGCATAGACCTAACAATAATCACCTAGGTCAAGGACATGGGTGGAGGGTTACATACGGATGTAAGTCAGGGACTCTGGAGATGCAGGTCAAGGGTTCTGGTAGACAAAGGTTTAATGGTTACATCAGATGATGTCAGAGATCTCCCAGAAGGATTGCAGAGGTTCTGGGTGGCAAAGGACAAAGGACAACAATGAGGAGGCATTAAGGCCAAGCTTAGGGGTGACTTAGAGGAGGACTGAGGGTTGAAGATGAAAACCTAAGGTAGGAATTGCTTGGGAAAATACAGTACATGAGGGTGAATACTTATACTGCAAGATGCCAGTCATACTGAGTCACCTGGAGTCAGAGGACAGCCATAAGGCTGCACAATCTAAGTATAATCCTATGCAAGTCTATATGAAGGTGCTGCAATCAAAGGCTATATGAGTGATGATGGGAAATAAGAGAAATAAATAGTGCAGGGCTGTGCAAGTGGGAATGCATAGGAAAGATCAGTGATCTCTAAGTAAAGATAGAAAGTAAATGTAAATAGGCATGGTGAAGTCTAGAACATGAGGGGATATCAACATTACCATATCATATAGATAAGGAATTGCATGAAGACTGAGAGAGATTATAAGACAAAGAAGAAAGAAAAGATAGGAGTGAACTATGAGTCATAACATTACCCCCTTTGTATGGTGAAGCCCCTGGATTCACTTTAATTGAAGGTAACATCTTTGTTGGTGATGATGTCATTGTGGTTCCAAACATCTTTGTCCCTCCAGCCATTGTCCTGCCAGCCATGGTAATAGTCATCACATCCAATGTTGTGACCATGAAGGGAGCTGCATTTTTCACATCCACAATGGTTGATGGTGGGAATGTTATCTGGGTTAATCCCCCAGTTGTTGGTGCAGTGAGGGCAAGGGTGGCTAGGGCAAGAGCAATGGGTATGCCCTGGAGCATGTCTTTGGCAATGGTCACAGTGATGACATCTACAGTCAAGGGTTTTATGGCTGGTATGATGGCAATTGTTGCAATAGGAGACAGTGGTAGAGGTGGGAGGGGGCACCAGCATTTCATCCCAATTGGTGGTGGCCTGTGAATCAAAGGGGGTGTAGTTGCTGTTGGGATGTGGGGTGGGGGGTCTGACAAGGTGGAGGTGGTGTGCAGGGGTGTTGTGCTGGGAAAGGTTGAGGAGCATGGCTGCAGCTCATAGGCTGGCAGTGGTGTGGTGGGGTTGAAAGTTGGCAGCAACAGGGGGAACATTCTCCTGATTAGGATGGGGGGTATCAGCATGTCAAAAAGGATGGGTGGGGACTAAGAAGTTGACAAGGGATGGGGGGATATGGGAAATGAATGTGGAGTGTCCATGGAGATAGGCTTGCTGCTCATCAGTGACTAGGTTGAGGGCAATTCCTGTGATAACCTTGGCAATAGTTCCATAGGAAAGGATGTGTTCAATCATATGACCAAATCTGAGGTGGTAGAGATTGTCTAGGGCTTTCTCTCATAATTGACCAATGATGGTCCAGAGAGGGGCATTGGTGGAGCAATATGTGAGGAAGTGGGTGTGAACAAGGGAGAGGGTTTTGTCAAAGACTTTGATGGCAGTGATGATTTCAGGGGACATGATATGTATATCCCTGATGTTGTTCTAGGGTGGTCCTGGGATTTTCTTGGGAGAGGACCCAAGTAAAGAGGATATGGTGGTTGGGATGTCTGAGATGGTGAATGTGGACAGGGACAGTTGGGGGCATTGGAAGGCAGACAGGGAGGCCAGGGGGAGATGCAGGGGTAGATGGTGCTGGGGTGGGGGGTTGAATGATGGGAGTGGTGGTGAGGTTGTTGAGGATGGTGTCAGGGATATGAAGGGTGATCTGGAGGATTTGATCCTCAATGGCAGTGGTGGCAGTGGGAGGTAAGATGAGGGAGGTGGAAGGAGAACTAATGGAAGGGGGAGTAGGGGAGGTGGAGGAGACTGTTACACTTGATCTAGGTAGGAACAAGTGTAGACCTAGCAGTAATCGCCTAGGTCAAGGACAGGGGTTGGGGATAACGTACTGACATAAGTCAGGGACTCTGGAGATGAAGGTCAAGGGTTCCAGTGGACTAAGGTTGATGGTTATGTCAGATGATGTCAAGGATCTCCCAGAAGGATCACAGAGGTTCTAGGTGGTTGGAGACTAAGGACAACAATAAGGAGGCACCAAGGCCAACTTAGAGAGGGACTCAGAGGAGGACAAGGGATGTGAAGGTGAAAACCTAAGGTAGGAATTGCTTAGCATTACTGTACATGTATGGCCAGGATTTATACTAAGTAGTGCTAGTCATACTAAGTCACTACAAGTCATCAGATAGCCATAGGGCTGCAGATACGAAGTATAAAGGTATGCCAGTCTGTGCAAAGGAGCTGCAATCAGAGGCTATGAATGATGATGGGAAAGTAAGAAGAATAAATAACACAGGCTGTGCAAATGGAAATGCATAGGAAATCTAGTTGGGATCTCTAAGTAAAAATAGATAGTAAGCGTAAATAGACATGGTAAAGTTTAGAATGTGAAGGAATGTCAATGTTACAATGTCACATAGCAAGAGAATCAAAAGAAGATTGAGAGAGATTGTTATGTACCAAAGAGAGGAAAGATAGGGGCATATTACCAATCGTAACATTTCCCCCTTTGTATGGTAAAGCCACCAGATTTACTTTAGTCAAAGGTGACTTCTTTGTTGGTGATGACATCTTCATCTCCCCAAGTATCCTGCTATCCATGGTAATAGTTGGTACAGCCCCAATTATGGCTGTGGAGGGAGCCACATTTCTCACATCCATGGTGATTAATGGTGGGAACATTGTCGGGATCAGTTCCCCAGTTGTTGGTACATTGGGGGCAAGGACAACTAGGACAGGAGCAGTGTGTGTATCCAGGCGCACATTGGCAGCAGTGGTTGCAATGGTGTTGATGACAGTCAAGGGTGCAGTGTCCCCTCTGTCTACATTGATTACATCAGGAGGGATTGGAGGGAGGTGGTGTGGGAATCTCATCCCAATTGGTGGTTGTGCCTGTGTCAGAGAGGATGGTTCTGGTGTTTGGATGTGGGGTGGGAAGGTGGGTAGAGGTATTGTACCAGGATAAGTCCATGAGTGTGGCCACAACTCGTAGGCTGGTGGGGGTGTGGCGGGGGAGGAAGTTAGAGGCAACAGGGGGTGTGTTCTCCTGATCCTTGGTAGAGTGATGGCAAAAAGAAGGGATGGGAATGATGAAGTCCACTAGGGATGGGAGGATACAAGGGGTGAACAAAGGTTGCCCATATAAGTAGGCCCGTTGTTCTTTGGTAATAAGGTTGAGGGCAATAGTGGTGATGACCTCGGCGATGGTACCATAGGGAAGTATGTGTTCAATAAAATGCCTGAGTCCTAGATGGTACAAGTTGTCTAGTGCCTTTTCCCTCAGTTGTCCTTATAGTCCATAGTGGGGTATCAGAGGAATGATAGGTAATGGTGAGGTTTCAGATGAGAGAGACAGTTTCATCAAAGGTGGCAACTGTGGCAATGACTTCAGGGGACATCTGATAGGCAGGGTGCTGTTCTAGAGCGGAACAGGGAGCTTCCTGGGAGAGGATGTGGGTGAAGAGGATGTGTCAGTTGGGACGACAAAGGCAATGTATGTGGACCAGGACAGAAGGGGGAAATGGGGGAATGGTGGGAAGACCAGGGGGAGAGGCAGGAGTGGGAGAGGTGGGGGTAGGTTGTTGGATGACAGGACTGGTAGTGAGGTCATTGAGGATGGTGTCGGGGATGTGGAGGGCAATCTGGAGGATTTGTTCCTCAATGGTGGTGGAGGCAGAGGGGGGTAGGACTGGGGAGGTGGATGGGAAACTGATGGAGGGAGGAGTGGGGGAGCTGGAAGAGATGGAGATGGGAGATGTGGCAGACATGGTGACTATGGTTTGGATGATGAGGGTGATGCTTTATGAGTGAGGTTTTTATAATCTTTGAGGATATCCTGTGCATGTTTCAGATCTTTTTCTGGAAGCCATGAGTCATCTTCTGGTGGATAGCCTTTCTATTGCACAAAGTACTGCCTCTGGGAATGGTTGCCACAGTGCTTGATGATTTGTTCTAATTTGTATTCTTCTTCTCCTTTGATCAATTCCAGTGGAGGGGCTGGGAAGTTGGGGCCATGTATTTCATTCTCATGGTATCTTGAAAGCAGTGAGGCATGGAAGACCCTTGAAAGCAGTGAGGCATGGAAGACATTGTGAATTTTCCAGATGAGGGGAAGCTGTAGTTGATATGTAACTGGGGAGAGGACTTTGGTGATGGTGAAAGGTCCTTCTCATTTTGCTGAGAATTTAGGGGTGATGACATTTCGCTTAAGGTTTTTGGCATTTAACCAAACTTTATCTCCTTTAGTAAACAGAATGAATTTCCCATGGTACCTGGACTTCATAAGCTGGTGTGTGAGATCATGCACAGCTAACACTTCATCGTGGGTGGCTGAGAGTTCCTTGAGTTGTTGTTCTAAAGCTGGTAACTGTGATTCAGAGATAACTGTAGGGAGGGGGCAGGGTTCATAGCCCACCATGAGAAAGAACGGGGATTTTTGGGTGACAGAATGGGGGCAGTGGTTGTGTGCGAATTCCGCCATGGTGATATGTTCAGCCCAGATTGTTGGGTTGTTACTGCAAAAGATCCATAGGTATGTTTCCACTTCTTGATTGACTCATTCCATTTCCCCATCAGTTGTGGATGATAAGCAGTGCTGAGAGAGGTCGTAACCAAGGAGTTTTCCTAGTTCCTTGGTGAAGGTTAAAGCAAATTGTGGTCTGCAATCTGAGATAATTTTGTCATAAAGGCCAAACTGTTTCCAGACTTTGTTGAGGAAGAGTGTGGCAATTCCCTCAGCTGTAGTGGTTTTCTTAGTTGGGCACAGAATTACTCCCTTTGTAAGTCCATGGTCGACCATGACCAATAATGAGTTGAAGCTGTCAGAAAGGGGAAGGTCAGTGATTAGATCACAAGAGATTTGTTGGAAGGGACAGGAGGATTTAGAGGGAATGGGGAGTGGGGGGGGTGTGGAGGGGTGTGTGTCAGCCTTAGCTTGTTAGCAGTGAACACATCCTTCAACATATTTGCAAATGAAGGTGGCCATACCTGGCCACCAAAATTCTGATGCTACTAGTTGACAAGTTTTGAGGTACCTGGGGTGACCAGCTGCAGTGTGGGAGTGGTGCCTGGCTACGATGGATCATCATAATTCCAGATCATTTGGAACATAGACGTGTTCTTGATAGGTGAGTATTCCTGCATCATATTTCCAATTGGAGAGGCAGGAATGAAGCTGGACAGGGACCTCACCATCTAGGGCTTGGAGGGAGTCTAGGACTAGGGGGTCATTGGTGGAGGAGGAGTGGAGTTTGTCAGTTAGGGCCATGTTGATCATATTGACAAACAAGGAAGGGGGGAGAAGTGTTACATCATGATTGTCCTGTTCATCATCAGGAACCAAATCGGGGCAGTGGGAGAGTGTGTCAGGCCTGGCCAAGTCTTTTCCTGCCACATGAATTAGCCAAAGATCGAAGTCGGCAAGATCAAGGAGCCATCTTGCTTGTCTTCAATTCAGGTTCTGTGGTTGTTTGAAATAGGTTAAATTCTTATGGTCAGTAAAGACCTGAATGGGGGTGGGGTGGCCTCAGAGGTAATGTTTCCACATTTTAAGAGCTCAAATGATGGCCAGGAGTTCTCAGTTGTAGATGTCGTAGTTCCATTCAGCAGGAGAGAAGGATTGGGATAGATATGAACAGGGTTTCCAATTCCCATTTTCATCAGTTTGGAGGAGGATTCCTCCAGAGGCAAATTTTGAAGCATCAGTGGTGATTGCAAAAGGTTTGTTGAGGTCAGGGAAGCAAAGGATGGGTTTTTCCAGAAACTTGGTTTTGAGTTTTTGAAAGGTGGTGTTGCATTCTGGGGACCAATCCCAAGCATGGTTTTTCTGGGTTAGGTCCAGGAGGAGGCATGCAAGGTTCGAATAGTTTGGAATGAATCATCTATAGAAGTTTGCAAATCCTAAGAAGGAGTGGGCATCTTTTACTTTGGCTGGAACAGGCCATTTCTGGATGCCATCCAATTTGACAGGGTCCATTGTGAGGGTTCCTGGTTTGACTATCATTCCTAAATATTTGACTTCCGAGGTGGCAAATTTGCATTTTTCTAACTTGAGATGGAGGTCAAGTTCCTTCATTCATTGGAGGACTCGTTTGGTGTATTCTTCATGGAATTTTTGATTGGAAGAGAAAATAAGGAGATTGTCCATGTAAATGATCAACCACCCTTTGGCAATCATATTCTGAAAGGAGTCATTCATAAATTGTTGGAAAGTGGGGGGGAGTTTGATTGCCCAAAGAACATCACTGTTGGTTCAAAAAGTCCTCGATGAGTGATGAAGGCTGCCTTCCATTGGTGTCCATCTTTGATTCTGATATTGTTGTATCCCCATCAGATGTCGAATTTAGTGAAGAGTTTAGCATCTTTAAGCTTGTCAATGAGATCAGAGATCAGGGGAAGAGGGTATGCATCTTTGATAGTATGGTCATTGAGATATCTATAATCTTGGCAGGGGTGTAGTCCTCCATCCTTTTTTTTGATGAAGAAGAAAGGGGAGGCTTGCAGGGAGTTGGACAGACATATTTTGCCAGATTTGAGATTTTCATCAATGAAATGATCCATGGCTTTTTGTTCTTCAGGGGTAAGGGGGTAGATTTTAGAGACTTTGGGTATGAATGTTTCATCCAAATTTATCTCATGGTCATAGGATTAAGATGGGGGAAGGTGATGGGCTACATTTTCAGAGAACACTTCTTCAAATTCTTTGTATTCCTTGGGAAGGGTGACAGTATTTTTGGTGTCTTTTGCTTCAATAGCTAGTTTGGTGGCAGTGGTGAAGGCTCAGATGTAGCTTTCCCCAAAAGGGTGTTGAAATCTGAACTGGGCAGCTCGATGGGTGATTCAATTCATCATTGCTCATTCGCAAATGTCGCTTGGTCCTTCCTGATCTAGATATCTGCAAAGTAAACTTTCCTTTTGGTCTAAGTTCAGTGGGGTATGGTTCATGGGTTGGAGAGTGGTTCTTGGAACATAGAGTTCCTTAGTTTGATCTTGTTCTTCTGGAATAGTTACAGTTCCTTTAGTCCAATTGATTATGGGGTTGGTTTCTTTCAGCCAAGGGTGCCCTAGGATGATATTTTCCCTTCCACAGTGCATTACGTGGAAGTGGATTCTCTGGATAACATTATCAAGGCATATTGGAATGAAAGTGGTGAATTTGATGTTGCCATTTCGATTTTGGGTTTGATCGACATTTCTAATGGGGATGGGGGAAGGAAGTCTTTCTAGAGGGAGTTTCCATCTCTTGGTGAAGTGCCAATTGATGCAGGAGATAGTTGCACCAGAATCTACCAGTGCTCAGGTTCCAACGTCTTGAGATGCACTCAGGATTAAAATAGGAAGATAAATAGCATTTCAATCACTTTGAGAAGTAAGTACAGGAGTGCATCTAGTTGGGGAGGGGGCCTGCATTGGGTTGGACCTCCTCTCTAAAAACCCAAGACACAGTTGACTTCCATGTCATCATTGTCGCATTCTTTGATTTCTTCAATGGTTGCCATAGTGGTAGTCTGATGGATATTTCTGGGGGTGGGATGACCAGGGAATTTGGTACATTTGGTTGTGTTGTGTCTGGGTTGATGGCATTGGAAGCATAACCCTTTTTCAAAGCATTGTTTATGTTCTTCCGGGATTAATCTCCCAATTCAAACTGCATTGACATCCATTGCATTAGGGTCACATATGGGTTGAGCATGGGAATGTGATTGGAAGGAACGGTATGGGGTGTGAGAGGGGTTTCTGCCGGATTGTGCGATGTCATCAGCTTTCTGGAATTGGCTGAGGAAGTGTACAGCTTTGTTGTACCAGTCATTGATCTTGGTTGGTACTGTATCCATGGACATGATACATTTCATGAGGTTTACCATAACTCCAGCAGCGAAATACCTGATTAGGACATTTTCATCAGAGATTTCAGAGATTTGTATGTGGTTTCTGAATTTGGTGATGTATTGGGTGAGATTGGCCATGGAGTTTCCTTTCATTCATAGGGAATTAAGGGTGGTGATGGATATTGTTACACTTGATCCAGGTAGGAACAAGTGTAGACCTAGTGGTAGTCACCTAGATCGAGGGCAGGGGTCAGTGGTAATGTACTAATGTAAGTTAGGGACTCTGGAGATGAAGTTTAGGGATTCTGGTGGACAAAGGTTTGAGGTTACATCAGATGATGTCAAGGATCTCCCAGAAGGATCACAGAGGTTCTGGGTGGACAAGGACTATGGATGATGAGGAGGAGGCACTAAGGCCAAGCTTAGGGGTGAACTTTAGAGGAGGACAAGGAAGTGAAGGCAAAAACCTAAGGTAGGAATTGCTTAGCCTTTTACTGTACATGTGCAGCCAGTATTTATACTAAGTAGTGCCAGTCATACTGAGTCACTATGAGTCAATGGATAGCCATGAGGCTGCAGAAACTAAGTATAAAGCTATGTGAGTCTGTGCAAAGGTGCTATGATCAGAGGCTATGAATGATGATGAGAAATATATAAAGAGAATAAATAGTGTGGGCTATGCAAGTGAAAATGCATAGGAATGGTGATCAGAGATCTCTATGTAAATATAGATAATAAGCGTAAATAGACACAGTACAGTCTAGAATGTGAATGGATATTAATGTTACCATGTCGCATAGTGAAAGAATCAAAAGATGACTGAGAGAGATTGTTATGTAACAAAGAAAGAAAAGATAGGGGGGTATCACCGATCATAACAGATATGGCTTTACTGTCGTGATGGTAGAAGGTGCCTTGGAAGGCTTCTTTGAATTCATCCCAGGTGATGGTTTCTTTGTTGGCTAGGATTTTGATGTGATAGGTCACTGCCCATGTGGCTGCTGATCCCTTGGTCATGTAAGAGAGAGCATATGCTACTTTCTTGGTGTTGTTGTTGTATACTCCTTCATTGACCAGGAAGTAGAATATGATGGAGGCAAACCAAGGTTTTGCTGTGGCATAGCTTCCATCAAACTGATCAGGGGGGGCAGTGTGAAGTTCTACTGGTTTATGTGGAGGGGGTGCTGTTTCACTCATGCTGACTGATGGAACTGGGGATGATGGTTCTGTGGGAAGAAATTGGGGTAGAATCTGTGGGTGGGGAACTGGTGTGGGAACAACAGTGGACAGGATGGTTCCTCCAGTGAAGTGGAGGTGTTGTGTGAGGGTTAATGGGGATGGCGGTGTGGGTACCCTATTTAAGGATAGCTGTGTGGAGAGTTTGTGTGAGAGGTGGGTGTCTAGTGGATTCTTGTGGGTGGGGATTTCAATGTCTTCATCCTCTATGTCAGTAGGGACTGGGGTGGGATGGTGCAATGAGTCAGAGTCAGAGGGGTAGGGTTCTTGAATGCATTCCTGGTAGAAGCGTGAATCTGGGGTATGAAGGTTGCCTGAAGGCATAGGGTTTCTGGGGCGCTGGTGTGAAATGGTGGGATCTACTAGATAGTAGTCCTATCGAAGAGAAAGCAATTCCTTTTGTTACACTTGGTCTGGGTAGGAACAAGCATAGACCTAGCAGTAATTGCCTAGGTCAAGGACAGGGGTTGGGGATAACATACTGACATAAGTCAGGGACTCTGGAGATGAAGGTCAAGGGTTCCAGTGGACTAAGGTTGATGGTTACATCAGATGATGTCAAGGATCTCCCAGAAGGATTGCAGAGGTTCTGGGTGGTTGGAGACTAAGGACAACAATAAGGAGGCACCAAGGCCAACTTAGAGAGGGACTCAGAGAAGGACAAGGGATGTGAAGGTAAAAACCTAAGGTAGGAATTGCTTAGCATTACTGTACATGTATGGCCAGTATTTATACTAAGTAGTGCTAGTCATACTAAGTCACTACAAGTCATCGGATGGCCATAGGGCTGCGGATACTAAGTATAAAGCTATGCCAGTCTGTGCAAAGGAGCTGCAATCAGAGGCTATGAATGATGATGGGAAAGTAAGAAGAATAAATAACACAGGCTGCGCAAATGGAAATGCATAGGAAATCTAGTTGGAATCTCTAAGTAAAAATAGATAGTAAGCATAAATTGACACAGTAAAGTTTAAAACATGAAGGGATGTCAATGTTACCATGTCACATAGCAAGAGAATCAAATGAAGATTGAGAGAGATTGTTATGTACCAAAGAGAGAAAAGATAGGGGCGTATTACTGATCATAACAGAGACTGAAATGGGGGAGGTAGCAGACATGATTTCTATAGTTTGGAAGGTGAAGAGGAAGTGTGAGCGCATTTGGATGATTTTGATGATGAGGGGGAGTTCTTGGTGAGGAGTCTTTTATAGTTTGAGAGGATATCCTGTGTGTGTTTCAAATCCTGTTCTGGGAGCCATGAGTCATCTTCTGGTGGATAGCCTTTCCATTGGACCAGGTACTGCCTCTGAGAATGGTTGCCACAGTGCTTGATGATTTGTTCTATTCCATATTCTTCTTCTCCTCTGATCAGATCTGGAGGAGGGGCTGGGAAGTTAGGGCCATGTACATTGTTCTCATGGTATCAAGAAAGCAGTGAGGTGTCAAAGATGTTGTGGATTTTCCAGGTGTGCAGGAGCTGTAGTTCGTATGTGACTGGAGAGGAACTTTGGTGATGGTGAAGGGATCTTCTTGTTTGGCTGAGAACTTAGGGGTGATGACATTTCACTTAAGGTTTTTGGCATTTAACCAAACTTTATCTCCTTTAGTAAACAGAATGAATTTCCCATGGTACCTGGATTTCATAAGTTGGCATGCAAGATCATGTGCAGCCAGTGCTTCATTGTGGGCAGCTGATAGTTCCTTGAGATGTTGTTCCAGTGCTGATAGCTGTGATTCAGAAATAACCATGGGGAGGGGGCAAGGTTCATAGCCCATTATGAGAAAGAACAGGAATTTTTGGGTGACAGAGTGGGGGCAGTGGTTGTGTGTGAACTCTGCCATGGTGATGTGTTCAGCCCAAGATGTTGGGTTGTTTCTGCAAAAGATCTGATGGTATGTTTCAACTTCCTGATTGACTTGTTCTGTCTCACCATCTGTTTGAGGGTGGTAGGCTGTGCTGAGGGAAAGATTGTAACCAAGGAGTTTTCTGAGTTCTTTTGCAAAGGCCAAGGCAAATTGTGGACTGCAATCTGAGATAATTCTGTCATAAAGACCAAACTGTTTCCAGACTTTGTTGAGAAAGAGGGTGGCAATTCCCTCAGCTGTGGTGGTTTTCTTACTTGGATGTAAAATTACCCCCTTTGTAAGTTTGTGGTCAACCACAACCAATAAGGAGTTGAAATCATCAGAAAGAGGAAGATCAGTGATCAGATCACAGGAAATTTGTTGGAATGGGCAAGAGGATTTAAAGGGAATCAGGATTGGTGGGGGTGTGGTGGGGTAAGTGTCTGCCTTGGCATGTTGACAATGGATACATCCTTCAACATATTTCTGAACAAAGATGGCTAGACCTGGCCACCTGAATTTGAATGCTATGAGTTAGCAAGTTTTCAAATAGCCAGGGTATCTGGCAGAGGTGATGTTATGCCACAATGGATTGGCAGAGTTCAAGGTCATTAGGAACATAGACCCAATTTTTTTTTTTTTTTTTGATATGTGAGAATACCAGCATCATATATCCAGTCAGAGAAGCAAGAGCAAAGTGAGGAGGGGACTTCTCCATCTAGAGCTTGGAGAGAATCTAGGACAAGGGAGTTGGATGCAAAGGAGGATTGAAGTTTGTTGGTCAGGGTGGTGTCAATCATATTGATGAACAGGGAAGGGGAAAGAAGAGTAACATCATGATTGTCCTGTTCATCATCAGGAACCACATCAGGATGTTGGGAGAGTGTGTCAGGTCCAGCAAAGTCCTTTCCAGTGACATGAATTAAGTATAGATCAAAGTTGGCTAAGTCAAGGAGCCATCTTGTCTGTCTTTGATTTAAGTTCTGAGGTTGTTTGGAATACATCAAATCCTTGTGGTTGGTAAAGACTTGAATGGGGGTAGGGTGACCTCAAAGATAGTACTTCCACATTTTGAGTGTGCAAATGATAGCAAGGAGTTCATAATCATAACTGTCATAATCTTGTTCAGCAAGGGAGAAGGATTGGGAAAGGTATGAGCAGGGTTTCCAATCCCCATTTTCCTTGATCTGGAGAAGGATACCTCCAAAGGCATATTTTGAAGCATTGGTGGCAATTGCAAAGGGTTTGCTAAGATTAGGGAAACAGAGGATGGGTTGCTTGAGGAATTTGATTTTTAACTTCTGGAAGGCTTGGTTGCATTCAGGGGACCAATCCCAAGCTCAATTCTTCTGAGTTAGGTCTAAGAGAGGGCATGTGAGATTTGAATAGTTGGGAATGAATTATCTATAGAAATTTGCAAATCCCAGGAATGAGTGAACATCCTTTACTTTGGCAGGAACAGGCCATTTCTGGATGCCATTGAGTTTGACCAGGTCCATTGCAAGAGTTCCAGGTCTGACAATCATTCCTAGGTATTCTACTTCTGAGGTGGCAAACTTGCATTTCTTCAGTTTGAGGTGAAGGTCAAATTCTTTCATTCATTAGAGGACTTGTCAGGTGTATTCCATGTGGGTCTTTTGATCTGAGGAGAAGATGAGGAGGTCATCCATGTAAATGATCAACCATCCTTCAGCAGTCATGTCTCTAAAGGAATTGTTCATATATTGCTGGAACATGGGGGGGGGAGTTTGATTGGCCAAAGAACATAACTGTTGGTTCAAAGAGACCACAGTGGGTGATAAACACTGCTTTCCATTGGTGCTCATCTCTGATCTGGATGTTATTGTATCCCTATCAAACATTGAATTTGGTCAAGACCTTTGTGTTCTTGAGTTTGTCAATGAGGTTAGAGATCAGGGGTAAAGGATAAGTGTCCTTGATAGTGTGCTCATTGAGATATGTATCAATAGTCTTGGCAGGGGTGAAGTCCTCCATCCTTTTTCTTGACAAAGAAGAAGAGGGAGGCTTGTGGGGAGTTTGAGGGACAGATTTTGCCAGACTTGAGATTTTTGTCAATGAACTCATCAGCTGCTTTCTATTCCTCAGGGATAAGTGGATAGATTTTAGAAACTTTTGGTATGAAAGAAAGTTTTGTCAAGGTTGATTTCATGGTTGTAGGAACAGGATGGTGGAAGGTGATGGGCTGCATTTTCAGAGAAAACTTCTTTGAATTCTTTGTATTCCAGAGGAAGGGTGATGGTGGTTTTGGTATCTTTGGCTTCTATGGTGAGTTTGGTTGCAGTGGTGAATGCTCAGACATAGCTTTCCCCAAAGGGATGTTGGAATCCAAACCTGATGGCTCAGTGGGTCATCCAGTTCATCATGGCTTGTTCACAAAAATCTGAGGGACCTTCTTGGTCCAAGTATTGGCAGAGTAGGCTTTCTGTTACGATTCACTTCTTTTCTCTTCTTGTTCGTTGATATGATAGACTGGCCCAACCCGGTATCTTTTACTTTCTTTAGAGTGCTCTAGAACATACAACATGTTCGTCACACACCTTTCATTTCTGCTTCTCTATTCTTGTTATCTATGCTTCTATTTCTCATGGAAGGATCTATCTTTCTTTGCTTAGTAACAAACCTTCCATGACCTTCTATTAG
>JBBPLE010000633.1:4271-15289 GCA_038089675.1 Boletales sp. KT-2023b | reverse complement strand
TGTCCATTCAAATCGAGGCCTCTTTGTAGCAGGGAGAGCGGTATCATCGCGCGGATCCGGATGAGTTATCGTTGCTTTGGATGTCGCATCCAGCACTTCTACGACCTGGTCACATTCGGTGTCCGACATGTCCGGGAGCTCAAGGAAGGTATTCCAGTCAGATTCGGTCATCATGAAATCGTCTTCCCGAGCCAGTACGTCCATGGTCTGGGAACTGTCGTGTAGCTCGACGTGCAGGTTGTTGGGAGGAAAAGACACAACAGAATCGCAGAAAAAGTCCACCACCGAAGCGTATCCAATGAAAATGGCAGATTTCACAGCTGTTATTCCAACAGCGTTCGGGGGATGCCGATTGCAGCCAATCGCTCCTCGATATCCCACGATTCTCTGTAACATATCGTGTGGGAATGGACAACTGTACAAGAGTAGATGGTCCACCACATCGATATACTCCTTGTCGATAGCTGCACCCAAAACAGATTTCCCTGCGAAATTGCAGGCCGCGGGATCACAGCCAGCCTCAATGAACGCCTTCACGAGTTCCAAACAGCGTGGTTGGTCCCAGTGGGCAATGGCGAGATGGAGTAGGGTATTGCCATTGTCCGTAGTGACACGGACATTGGCACCATGGTGGAGAAGAGATTTCACCACCTGTGTATTCCAGATTCGGTTTAACAAAGCCCTGGAAAGGATGTCTGGAGGAATTGGGACATTGCATGACAGTAGGCATTCAACAATGGAACCATTTCCTCGTTCAACCGCAGCTTCCAGAGCTGTCTTGCCCTTAGAATTGCAACCAGTGGGATCACAGCCAGCCTCAATGAATACCTTCATGAGCACCAAACAGCATGGTTGGTCCTGGTGGGCAATAGCAAGATGGAGTAGGGTATCGCCATTGTCCGTAGTGACATGGACATTAGCACCATGGCGGAGAAGAGATTGCACCATCTGTGTATCCCGGAGTCGGTATGACATAGCCCTGGATAGGATATCCGGAGGAAATGGGACATTGAACGACAGTAGGTATTCAACAACAGAACCAATTCCTTCTTCAATGGCAGCTTCCAGAGCTGTCTTCCCCCCGGAATTGAAGCAACTGGGATCGCAGCCAGCCTCAATGAAAATTTTCACCAGGTCCAAGCACTTGTCTGCCATCCAATAAACGTCATCTTCGTCATCTTCGTGATAATATCTCCCATTTCCCGTAATTGCAAGATGAAGTACGGTATTCCCGTTGGACGTAGTGCCATGCACATCTGCACCTTTGCGTAGTAGCCATCGGATCATCTGGACATTCCTTCGCCCACATTGCAAAGTAGTATGTAAAATGTCAGGAGGGAGGGAATCAGCGAATGGGAGTAGTGCCTCTGCCACGGCGATATAGCCAAGCTTCACCGCCCGCACGAATGCTGTCTCATCCCATGAATTACGTAGGTGAGGGTCACATCCAGCAGCGATGAGCATTTTTACTAGGTCTAGCCGCCTCGGCTCCCAAGGATACATTACTGCCAGGTGAAGCGCACTGTCTCCAGTTTCAGGTGTCACAGCGCGAACATCGACTCCCCTGCGCAGCAAGAAAGAGACTATTGGTACTGTTTCCGACGTGTCTCCGGTTGCTGCCGCAAGGAGGAACTCTGAAGGGACCGGTCGATCCGATGGAAACAAAAAGTCAAGCATCAAGGTGTGTGCTGCATAGAATGCGCGCTCGACAAGCTCCGCTCCAAACAGACTGTCAGCAGAGAGGTTTTGGCCAAGCTCACGCAATCTGCGTGCCAGCGCCACGTGATCTTCGTCCGTCTTCTTGCTGTCGCCCGAATCGGGTCTCGCGCTACTGAATATGCCGCGCAACAGTTTCTCGTCTCCAATCTCGTCCACCCATTTTGCAAATGCGTCGGTCTCTGTCAGCTTGACAAGAACATGAGTATTATGCCATGGTAGACAGACGGCAGTGGAGAGAACCTCGTCAGGTACCAGACATCCTCTCTGCAGGAGTTCCCCGATGAGCACATCGTCCCCTCGATCCATGGCAACCTCAAGGGGCGAAGCTCGGTGAGAGTCGTCAATGGCCAAGCTACGCATGTTCACGTCCGCGCCATGCTGGAGAAGAACAAGGGCATGCTCAGTCTTTCGCATGTCCGCTGCATACACGAGAGCGTTCGTCCCGAATCTCGGATGGAGGGGGCGACCTGAAAGATATGATTTGAGGAGTGCGGTGGACGAGTACGCGACGAGAATGTAGAGTTCAAAATCGTGTCTCAACGATGGCCACGAAGGATATGGCCACCTCAGCTCGTCCCCGCGTAGTTCACACAGGCATTCCCAGTGCGATGGCAAGTGGCGAACATCCGATCCAAGTAATTTCAGTGCTTCGAGGACAGTCATGGACTCCGCGTCGACATGAGCGAGATGGTTGAAGCAGAAAGAAAGCACATAAGAGAGAATCGGAAAGGTTTTCATTGGAGAGAATATCAGACGGGAGGGGAATTGCTTCAGGAGGGAAGAGAGGTGACGCATGCACATAATCGCTACCTCAGCGTGAGCGACTTGGGGAACAATTTGATATGTCGGCAAGGTTGTTCGGCAGGTAAGGTACTCCTGCAGAAGAAAGCATGAAACGACGTAAACACAGGAAATTCTTGAATCGTACCTTCACGCTAAAATGCGACAGGGTGAGAACATCCGTATTCCCGGAATACGATACGAGACTCGAGAGCCTGTCCACCAGCGACTGAATCTCGCTGTTGCTCTGTGGTTCTAGAAAATCGACTGAGAGCCCGTCGATAATCTGAGCAAGCCGCAGGGGCGCCAATGAAACTACAAGCCAGCCGAGCATGCGCCGCGCGACTTCCCCTTCCGCCTTCCGTTCGTCAATTCCTTCCAAGATCTTCTCGTAAGTATCTTCAAGTCCCCCCGGGAGATTGTCGAGCGCATTCCGCAAGTCCGATTCGGTTGTACACCGGTTGAGAGCATCAAGCTGACACTGCACCCAACGAAACCTGTGAATGAATCAGGCTAGTTGCAAGGCGAGGCGATGTATGGTCCTACCTCCCGTCCGCTTTTTGACTCAACGTCTCGCTAATCTCCATCTGCATACTTCGATCAGCTAATCTTAACTGCTCGCGTGAGTTCAGCTCCTGTTTGATATGCAGTGCTATGTCCCCAGCCAACTCTTTTCCCAGATTCTCCACGGAAAGCGATGCAAATGGCGAGAAATGGCCTTGAATGATTGAATCGGGTCGGCTTGTTACCAATAGCCGAACATCATCGTGAAGTTCGACGAGAGTATGCGAGAGTGCATCAATATCTGTACATTCATCTACCGCATCAATGATAACGATGGGTAGGCGACCGAAACATCTTGCGGCTAGCCATACAAGTTCGCACAGCTTATCGAGATCACTGAGCGATAGTGTACCCTCGCCTTTCCGTTGGAGTATTTTGCTTGGGAGGTCGCCAGGGTCGACGACAAGGTCCAACATATGGCGGAACAGCTGAGAGAGTAGGGAATGCATCAGCTCGGTGGGATGCATTGACCGCTGATCGCGAAAATCGCAGTAGAAGAATACGAGAACCTCTCCATCTTGCAGGGTATTCTTGAGGTACTCGATCGTAGATGCACTGCAAAATGTCGATACTAGAACAAGTAAACAACGAAAGAAAAAACGCACATAAAAACTGACTTTCCACAACCGGCTGAAGATTCACAGAAAGTGCAGCATCAGCCATGATGAATCATAGAGAGCAAAAGATCACACCTTTGCCGTTCAACCACAAAGATTGATATCCGCCAGGCCTCCACTTTTCATATGCAGTTGTCTCGGAGAACCACATGCATGTTCCTTCTTGACGCAGCTGGAGAGTATTGTGATGTTTCTTCGTGCAATCCAACGCATCAAGCCATCGAATGACCTCTTCCAATATTTTTTCTAGCGACAAGACACTGTTAGTAAATTGACGTAGTGAAGTTTCAACACACATACGATTGGTATTCTTTTTGCGTACTTGCACCGGATTCGATAAATAACCATCTTCAGGCTGGTCTTCTGGATCGTCTTCTCTCGCTGTATAGTATTCGTCTTCCGTGTCTGTTGTTACGCTGTCGAGACTGTGTTCAGGGATAGAATACTCCATTTACCACGTAGTATGAAACATACGTGCTTCTCTGGGTTGTGCGGGCGTCCTGAGGGTCATGACGGGCTTCTGATGTGTGGTTTAGAGACCCTTCTTGGTTCCTGAACGTTCCAATAGCGGGTCAAGTCAACATTTGGAAGATATGATGAAGGAAGAACTCACCAAACATCACGTGCGAGCAAGAAATGAAAGTGATTTTTATGTTGGTTGAAGAAGGTCATGCACGCAATAAGCCTGTCTTTGCTTGACCGATGTGGTCGGGGATGGGCCCTGTCAGGCTGAACTCTGCTATCTTCTTGTAGTATATCGTGTGTTTCTTTCAGTTTTTCCAAGCACAATCGTGGTCCTCCGCTCCATAGCCAGTCAATTATTCGATCATTGATGGTAAACCGATTATAGGTGAGAGCATCGAGAATTCTGTCCGAAAACGTGCGGATTGCGTCTAGCTGGCCAGAGAACTCCTGAACCTGGATGGCAAAGTGTTGGTTACTTGTTTGGTTACTCGTCCCGTATGCCGACGCTGTGGCAGAATAGCGAATTTGAGCAGAGACGCTTGCAATGCCACAGAATGTTTGCTGACAGTGAGCTAATATACGTCCTGCTGACATTGAACGATGAGGAGGAAGTCAAACGAGCGTCTGCTACGACCTCGGGGCTCGCCGAAGGTTGTAATAGCATAATCCTGTGCCTACATGCTGCGACCGGGTCGGACTCGTGGAGCCGAAGC
The DNA here is from genome assembly GCA_038089675.1 of Boletales sp. KT-2023b. Lineage (NCBI taxonomy): Eukaryota > Fungi > Basidiomycota > Agaricomycetes > Boletales > Boletales sp. KT-2023b. The sequence goes on along the minus strand of JBBPLE010000633.1, from coordinate 10,431 downwards.
CAGACACGAGGAAGAACAATCCAAGAAAAGAGGTCTGCAAGGACCTGACCACCCGCCTCCCTCATCAAATACAGCCTTGGAGATGTATGGACACCCCATGGAGGTTCTTTTTTTGCCTCACAAGACCATTGCACGAAGTCAACGAGGACCACGCACGAGCCTCGACCGTGCCCCATGATGCCATCGCCTTGCCCTCGCCCTCCCGAGCTCGGATACACTGAGTCGGCGCAACCACCCACGTACACCACGCACGTGCCAGAAGTCCGTCGCCATCGTGATCATCCTCCCGACACGTGCAAATGCTTTGCCCATCCTGCCCGCCTCACAGCTACCCGTCCTCGTCTTGACTTGTTGCTACTGTGCGTCGACATGAATGCGCAATTGCTGGCTCTGATTTGTGAGTCAAATTGTGACTGGCGAAAACAATGTGATTGTCATGTTGCCATTGCTGCCGTCCGCCCTCGTCCGGCCTGACCCACCACCATTGGCGGTGCATGTGCGGCCAGTCCCCCTGCATTCGCTCGAGCCCATACCCGCGAGTCTCACCCCTACCCAATTGCGCACCCCTTCCCAATGCACTTGACATCAATGACATGCCCGCGTTCATCGTGCCATCATCCTCCTGGCACGCACGGATGCTCTGCTCATTCTTCCCGCCTCACACCCGCCCACCCTCGTCTTGCTCCTGCATCTCTCCCCGTGTGTCGGCATGGACAGTGAATACTGACCCACGACAATGATGGTGACGACAACGCGATGGTCACGTTGGCGCGGTGATCATTGTGTCCTCGTCATTCACTCTAGTCCTGCCCGTCCTCGCCTTGCCCTGACCTTCTCCTTGCTTCATGATGCGTGACGACACGACAAGCACGCGCTACTGTGGTTGTCGCGTGTTGTTGCAGGTGCGCGAGCGGTCATGTGCACTGATTGGCGAAGGGGGTGGGCGGTAATGCAGCGTACGGTATGCATGAGCATCGCGGGAGAACCTGCATACAATGTGGCCGTGTGCATCTGGAGGGCCATGCGCGTCAAACGAAGCCGGAGGGTGGCTGTACTTGTCGGGAGGACGAGGGCAAGGAGGCGCGGATGGGACACAAAGAAAGCCAGGATGAGGACCGCGCAAGGGTCGCTCGTGGCCCAGGTAGCGTCGAGGGTGTCAAGGCGCCACAAGCCGGATCTATGAAATGTATTACTGCCTACAGAGCAAATCATTGGGTCAGTATGACCATCAGAGTTTGAATTACGTGCTCCCTGTGGTGGATCCCGGCTTGCACCCGGCCCAAGGGGGCCTGGGGAGTGTCTATATAAATTCTTTAGTACTTTGTTTTTTTTTTGCACGAGAATGAACGAACTCCGTACGTTGGAAGCATCTTCGCTGAGTTTCGCATAGGATGCCATGGCTCGGACAGTGCAGTGGTTGACAGAGATTGAAACAGGTAAACACAAAAACGACAGAACCTCACGGCCATCGGCTGCCAGTGTGCACACTCCAACTGGGCGGAGAATCGTCGTGGCTTCAACATTGAGAATATGGCATGGAAACAAACGGACCGAACTGTTGGCGATCGACCCGGGCAACATGTGTCCCGTAATGACCAAGTGGTACCACACCTTCTCCGATCCAGACTTCTCTTGTCCACGCGATTTCGATCTGTTCTCCGCTTTCAACGCGTCCAATTGGTGGTCAAGCGTCCATCCCTCCGTTCGCCTGCCATCCTCGACGAGATCTCTCACGAGCTTCTGTCTGACTTCTTCAAATTTCTCTTCAGACACCTCGGCGTGGTTTTGCGCGAGCCGGTACAGGATCGTCACGTAGTGCCACACGCCCAGCGGCGTAGAGATGTCCAACCGTTCCACAACCCGCTCAAACATGTAGACAAACTGTTCAAGTGAAGGAGCATAATCATCAAGCATGGGTCATGAACAGACAACGCACATCGTCGTCCTGCACGATGGTGGCTGGTATGACCACAATGGGCCCGTCGGTCTACACGCCGTACGCAGCCATAATGGTGATGCCGACAGATTTTAGGAACTTGACGGATGTGATGAGGTGCATCCTAAGCTAATTGGTGCCACCTTCGGCGGTCAGGATTTGCAACTCGAGCCGTGCCGCACCCGTTCCGAGTTGGAGCCCGTCAACAGTGCGAACCAACATGTCCACAGAGTCTGTCGTTTGTCCCACAGTGCTGGAAACCCCTTTTTGGGGGGGTCAGAATAACACTTTCATCCTTGTCTCACTCACCAAGGAGGTGCCCAGGATCAACTTCACATGAATGCTCGTATCCCGGGGAGTGGCTTCCACGACTCGAAGAATCACCACTATGGCGGCGTCGTTCGGTTGCGGCTTGCTCGAAATACCGCTGTGAGGAACCTTGACAATACCCCGAGTTTTGCAGGCGAGATGCATGTGGAACACCAACACACAATATTTTCACTCAGGGATGCCGTACAAGCCTCCGAGCGTGGCTAGAGCGCACGATCGCGGGGGACTTCTGGAACAACCACAAGAATAGGCCAAGGGGCGTCGAGCGCTCGTGTGGTGCCTGCTTATGGGTGCACGCTACATACTTGCCCCGCCGAGCACAAACGGGGTAGCTGTGATTACGACCATCCAGATCCCTTGTGCCATGGAAAACGAGCGCTTCCGTAAACGATGACGCTTCTATTCACTCCCCCAACTTGATCTTCTCATGCGACTAGGTGCAGGGAACATATCCGAACTGCACTTATAGTGGGTACTGTTGATCATATCTTGGTGATATAGGTCACCGACATACAAAGAACACTGCGGTAGCTTCTACCAAGTGCATGACTCCACCGTTGGTTTGTTTATCCCTCGTTACAAGCGACGCTTGCGACGGATCCCACATAGAGCAGGCTGTTACCAATTTCGGCCGAGATAGCAGTCACCCGACCCATACCGATCTCACTCCCAGTGAGACGCGCCGCGTACGGCCGATATCTCAGACGTATGTAATAGACATGACTCGACCGTGACTCAACCCTGTATTTTAAAAAGAGGGAGACAAGAAGGAGAACCCACAGAATGGGTCATTCACTCTCCACGCTCTTCCATACAGATGATTCATACGCATCCAAAAGGACGGCGATCGAGACGCTCACCAGGCATACAGACACGCCTTATAAGGTTGGCGCGAGCGAACTCGACAGAGCCAGCGACGGCGCTGCGCAACTGGATGTGCGTACACGATCGCCGGATCATCAGCCCAATTTGACTCCCATCCGTCCATCAGATCGCCAAACTAAGTGTCAAACCGACCAACGAGCCAAAACCGCTTCCGGATCTCAAAGCCCTCACGTTTGGCACGGTGAGTGGTCTAGCATTTCCCATTCGCTTGCGTGCAGACATCGTGATCTGCATCGCCTTGTTATCGATCGCGACGCGCTGATGGTGATCGTCACCCGTGTGGATAGGTGTTCAGCGATCACATGGCCATCACGTCATTCCATCCTGTCTCCGGATGGTCTGCACCCGAAATCAAACCCTACGGACCAATCGCACTGGACCCCTCGTCGTCCTGCTTTCAATACGGCGGAAATATATTTGAGGGCATGAAGGCGAGTCATAACACGAGGGATCAGATCTAACTGTAGCTGACGCTTTGCACGACGCGTAGGCGTACCTTGGACACGATGGCAAAGTGAGACTGTTCCGACCCCATCTAAATATGCGCCGCATGGAGCGTTCCATGGGTCGTTTGGCGCTCCCGGTGAGCAGCACTGCGTTTTCCGCCGTCCTGTGTTTCGTCATATCCATCCCAGCCCGTCGACGGCGATGTCGTTCTCGAGATCATCAAGCGGCTGGTCCAGACGGAAAAACGATGGATCCCGACACAGCCAGGATACAGTCTTTACCTCCGACCGACCGTCATCGGCACGCGACCAGGTACGATCCGTCTTGCGCCACAACAAAGGAATGACGCTGATGGTTCCTCGACGGCGCCACCAGCACTTGGTGTCGCCGCCTCCGACCACGCCATCTTGTACATCATCGCGTCTCCGAGCGGGCCCTATTTTGCACGCCCCATCTCGTTGCTCGCGGTGAAACACGCCGTGCGTGCGTGGCCAGGGGGTACCGGCGGAGACAAGTTCGCCGGCAACTACTCCCCGACTTTCTTGCCCCAACGCGAGGCGACCGCACAAGGATACGATCAGATCCTCTGGTTGTTCGGAGAAGACGGGCGTGTCACCGAGGGGGGTGCGATGAATGTCTTTGTCGTTGTCAAACGCGAGGATGGCGATGGTACGCACTTTGTCGTTTTGAGAAAAAAAAAAAGAAAGGAGGGTGCTGACGGAAGGCGCGCTCAAGGCTGGGACGTCGTGACGGCCCCGTTGGACGGGACGATCTTGCCCGGGGTCACACGGGCATCGTGTCTCGAGCTTGCCGCGGATCCTGACTTCCAGAAAACCGTCTCTTCTTCTGGGGCGACGCTCCACACTGCAGAGCGTACGTTTACGATACACGACCTCGCCCGCTGGTCAGCCGATGGCACGCTCCTGGAAGTGCTCTGCGTTGGTACAGCCGCGATCGTCGCGGCCGTACACCGGATCGGTTGGGAAGGGCAAGATATTTGCCTGCAAACGTATCCTGGGGATGAGAATGGGTTGGGACCTGTCGGAAGTGCGCTAAGAGCAAAAATTTTGGCAGTGCAAGAAGGAAGGGAAGATTATCAAGGATGGGGCGTTGTTTGTGCGTAAATTACCATTTTCGTATGCGCGTTGGTCCCTGCACGGCGACAACCTTTGTAAAACTAGTTCAAGTTATTGTAGAAAATTAGGATTAGCCAAGTCCGTTTGTAGTTTGAGATTCAATTCTGTGGGTTATGATCACAGCAGAGAGCGTTCGTCGCAAATCAACGGCGATCGAACGTAGACTTGGCGTTGTGCTTACAATGGCAAAAGTTTAGTAGACGTCTACTCGTACAATCATTCACAGACGTCCAACTACATACACACTTGGTTTCAGGTGCGTAATCCCCATCCAGACGGAAATCTAGGCAGTGGACGACCATCAATTTCCACATTCCAAAGCATGTATTTACCAAATGGGCACTCACCGCCGTGCTGCAAACAGCAACTCGGTGACGTAGAGCCGTCACTGGACTTGAACCGGCGCCACGACGTGCATCGGAAGGTTGGTCACTCTATTCCTGCTTTCTGTTAGCATTTACAGTATCAGCAATGTCTCGCTTTTGGTGCGTACTGAGGGTGGTGAGCAAGAGCGTCAGCCTGAACAGCGGAACAATAGTAACGATAGTGTTTACTTACCTTGGTCTCTTTCTCCTGCTCTTTGTTCAAGGTAGCATGCGGACCTAGCTCCACCGGCACGTGTTTCATTCCAGCAGGGTGGCCCAACTTTGCCCGATCCCTGTATTCGATCAGCATCTGGCACCAACATCCATTCTTATCAACACATACACAGACCGAAAGTTCGTGGTGCATCTCTCGTCTCGAGTAGCACAGATTGTGTCGCTGTCCATGTATAAACATAATATGACGCTCGTTCGCCCAGACGGATCTCACCGTGCGGCATGCAGGTGAGCGACGTCGAGATTGTCACGTTCTTTCAGCCTCCGCAACGGCAATATTGGTTCCAGGACGTGCACTGTGCCCGGAGAGTATACCCCTTTGACCCGCGTCACGCAAAAAATGTCACTTTGCACGTACTGAGAGTATCAAAACAGCGTCAAGATGATGTTGTCACTACGACAAGGAGATCCGGATGTCCACGATCCCTTGCCAGCGACGATAAGATAGCACCGGATGCCATTGATCCTACCCGGCATCTTTTCATTTGGCAAAAAAGAGCACCGTAAACTTGATGAAAATCTGTGCTGCTAGTTACTTGGACCGTAGCCCGTCAGTCATGTTCCATTCCGCAACAGACGAGTCCAGACGCAGCTTGATGGAATCTGCGATAGTTTTGCAACAACAGCAAGACTAATCACGACCGCTGCTCTCTCACTTACGTTGGCTTGAGAACACTGCAATCCTCTTCAAGTCCTTTTCATCTGTCCGGGACGAGCTCCCTCAGTTATCGGCATCAACATTGGAAGTGTCTCGGACTTCAACGAAAACCTTTCAATATTCACAGGCCGGGGTACAAAATTGTCGCCCAGTGACGTAGAGATAGTTT
>JBBPLE010000632.1:0-18088 GCA_038089675.1 Boletales sp. KT-2023b | reverse complement strand
GATTGTAGTATAACTCCTTGGATTGGTCAGAGTCAAGGGAGATGGATAGCTCTCACTTGATCCAGTTGATGGTGGGGTTGGCTTGTCTAAGCCAGGGGAGTCCAAGGATTATGTTTTCCTTTCCACAATTGAGGATGTAGAACGTGACATGGTGCATGAGTTGTTCGATGTGGACATAGAGCATGGTGGAGAAATGAATAAGACTGTTTTTGTTCAAGGATTGGTCGACATTCCTGATGGCAATGGGAGAGGGGAGTTGTTCTTTTGGGAGACGATGTTTTTGAACAAAGTCCCAGTCAATGCAAGAGATTTGCACTCCAGAGTCAACAAGAGCGTGAGTTCCAACAGCTTTTAGGTGCGAGGGTTTGATGATTTCAATGGGGATTTGCATGGATTGTTTGGTAATCGATGATACAAGTACAGGAGCACACATAAAAGAGGGAGAGCCTTGCATTGGGAAAGGTCTCTGTTCTAAAAATCCTTGTTGGGTGTGATGAAGGAGATCCTTGCTACAGTTTCTTCTTCATCATTGTCCTTGACCTCTACTAGTCTTGGGACTTCTTCAACTTTTCTAACCTTCCTTTCTCCAGTTTTCTTTGGCTGGGAAGGCAAGTGGGGGCAGTCATCTGAGAGATGTCCAGGTTTTCAGCAGCAGAAACAAAGTCCTTTGGCAATACAATGTTTTCATTCTTCTGGGGTCAACTTAGATACTTTAATAGCATCAACATCCATGGCGTCAGGGTCTTTCTGGAGGCAGGAGGAGGAAGAGGGAGAGAATGAATGGTAGGGGGGGGGGTGGTCTTGCCTTGTTTCGCCATATCATCAGCTCTTCCCCATTGGATGAGGAAGTGGGTAGCTTTGGCATACCATTTGTCAATTTTGGTGGGGATGGTGTCCATAGACATGATGTGGCACATGAGTTTGACATAGATGCCTGTGGAGAAGTATCCGATAAGGACATTTTGGTCAGTGATCTCACTGATCTGGACATGGTTCTGGAATTTGGAGATATACTTGGTGAGGTCAGAGAGAGAGGGCTTTCCTTCCATCTTGGTAGAAGAGAGCCAGGTGATGGAGAGGGCAGTGGTGTCTCTGTGTTTGAAGGTGGTGTTGAACTCAGTAATAAAGTCTGCATAGGTCCTGAATCCTTTGTTTGTGCTGAGAGCAGCTTTTCAGAAAGAGGAGGCCCAAGTAAGGGCAGCTCCTTTGGTCATATACAAGAGGGTGAAGGCAATTTTCTTGGCATCAGTGGTATAGACTTCTTCATTGACAAGGAGGCAGGTTCAGACAGAGTCCAACCAGATCATGGCTTTGGCATAGTTGCCATCAAAGTTTTCAGGGGTGCCAATGTGAAGCTCAACAGGTTTCGATGTCATGGTGGAACAGGGTGGTTGTGGGGGGAGGAAGGGGGGAAGTGGATGTGAGGAAACAAACTGATGAGGAGGAATGGGAGTGGAGGATTGGGGAGGGAGGAGGAGGGGTCTGGTTACAGTGGGGGTGGGGAGAGGTGGTGTTGGTTCCCTGCAAGAGACATCTGGGGCAGGAACAAAGGTTTCCTCATCAGAGTGTTCAGTGGAGGGGGGAGATTCTGAGGGGACTCGATAAGAGCATTGTAGTGCCCTTTCAAGGGCTCCTGGTGTTCAAGGGGAGGAAATGGTGAGAGACTACAGCGATGGTAGTTCAAAAGAGGAGCTTAGTCCTTTTGTTACACTTGGTCCAGGTAGGAATGAGCGTAGGCTCAAAGAACTAACTGTGGGGTCAAGGGTTCAGGGTATTCGGACAAGAAAGCTTGCCAGGAGGTCAAGGGGGTCATCCAACAATGAAGTCAACGAAGGAGTTCAAGGGGGTCGTCTGATGATAAAGCCAATGAAGGAGGTCAAGAGAGTCATCTGATGATGAGGTTGACAAAGGGGTTCAAGGATTCAAGGAGATCAAGGTATGATTGAGCAGGACTAAGCTGAGGGTACATCGAGTAGAACAATGGCTTAAGTACTGCAAAGAATGGAAACTAATAGAAGGTCATGGAAAATTAGTTACTAAGCAATTGAAGATAGAACCTTCCATAAGAAATAGAAACACAGAAAACAAGAATAGAAAAGCAGAAATGAAAGGTGTGTGATGAACACATTGTGTGTTCTAGAGCACTCTAAAGAAGGTAAAGGGGTACTGGGCTAGGCTGGTCTATCATATCAAGAAAAGAAATGAATCATAACACACATCCTTTTTACCCATGTCCTATCCCAGGAAGCCCCCCATTCCACCTTAGAACAACACCCAGCTTACCAGATGTCCCTGGAAGTCATTGCTGCAGTAGCCACCTTCAATGAAACAGCATCTCTCATCTGCAACCTGTCCATCACCTACCAATCCTCAGATGCCCCGCTCTGGACTATAGTTGGACAATTAAGGGAAAAGGCACTTGACAATTTATACCATCTGGGCTTTGGCCATTTCATCGAACATGTCCTCCCATACAGCACCATCACAGAGGTCATCACTACCATCGCCCTCAACCTCATCACTGAGGAGCAACATGTTATGATTGATGATACCCCCTTATCTTTTCCTTCTATGTTACATAACAATCTCTCTCAGTCTTCTTTTGATTCTTTCGCTATGTGACATGGTAACATTAATATCCATTCACATTCTAGACTTTACTGTATCTACTTACGCTTACTATCTATATTTACATAGAGATCTCTGATCACCATTCCTATGCATTCCCACTTGTGCAGCCCACACTATTTATTCTTTATATTTCCCATCATCATTCATAGCCTCTGATCGCAGCACCTTTGCACTGGTCCACATAGCTCTATACTTAGTTTCCACAGCCTTATGGCTATCCATTGACTCATAGTGACTTAGTATGACTAGCACTACTTAGTATAAATACTGGCCGCACATGTACAGTAAACGCTAAGCAATTCCTACCTTAGGTTTTCACCTTCACCTCCTTGTCCTCCTCTGAGTTCACCCCTAAGCTTGGCCTTAGTGCCTCCTCATTGTTGTCCTTAGTCCTCGTCCACCCAGAACCTCTACAATCCTTCTGGGAGCTCCCTTGACATCATCTGACAAAACCTTAAACCTTTGCCCACCAGAACCCTTGACCTTCATCTCTGGAGTTCCTGACTTACATCAGTATGTTATCCTTGACCCCTGTCCTTGATCTAGGTGACTACCACTAGGTCTATGCTTGTTCCTACCTGGACCAAGTGTAACAAAAGGAATTGCTTCTCTCCAATAGGACTACTATCCAGTAGATCCCACCATTTCACACCAGCACCCCAGAAACCCAAGGCCTTCGGGCAATCTTTGTACCCCAGATTCATGCTTCTACCAAGAACATGTTCAAGAACCCTACCCCTCAGACTCTGATTCATCACATCACCCCACCCTGGTCCCTATAGACATAGAGGATGAAGACATTGAAATCCCTGCCCACAAGAACCCACTAGACACCCACCTCTCACATGAACTCTCAGCACAATTATCCTTAAATAGGGTATCCACACTGCCATCCCCATTAACCCTCACCCAACACCTCCACTTCACTGGAGGAACTGTCCTGTCTACCATTGTTCCCACACCAGTTCCCCACCCACAGATTCTACCTCTGTTTCTTCCCACAGAGCCATCCTCCCCAGTCCCATCAATCAGCATGAGCAAAACAGCACCTCCACCACATAAACCCATAGAACTCTGCATTGCCCCTCCCAATCATTTCAATGGAAGCTATATCACAGCCAAGGCTTGGTTCACCTCTGTTGTATTCTACTTCCTGGTCAACAAAGAAGTCTACAACAATGATACCAAGAAAGTGGCATATGCTCTCTCATATATGACTAAAGGGTCCACAGCCACATGAGCAGCAACCTACCAGATCAAAATCCTAGCAAATGAAGAAACCATCACTTGGGACAAATTCAAAGAAGCCTACCAAGAAACCTTCCACCATCATGACAGCAAAGCTGTATCCATCACTGCCCTTAATTCCTTATGGATGAAAGGAAACTCCATGGCTGATCTCACCTGATACATCACTGAATTCAGAAATCACATACAAATCTCTGAAATCTCTGATGAAAATGTCCTAATCAGGTACTTTGCTGCTGGAGTAACAGTAAACCTCATGAAACAAATCATGTCCATGGATACAGTACCCACCAAGGTTGAAGAATGGTACAATAAGGCAGTACACTTCCTCAGCCAATTCCAGAAAGCCGACAATATCACATGAGCTAGCAGAAACCCATCACACACCCCATATCATTCCTTCCAATCACACTCCCACACTTGACCCACATGTGACCCAAACACAATGGATGTTGATGCGATCCAAATCAGGAGATTAACCCCAGAAGAACATAAACAATGCTTTGAAAAGGGGTTATGCTTCCGATGTCGTCAACCAGGACATAATGCAATGAAGTGTAACAAATTCCCTGGTTGCCCCACCCCTAGGAACATTTGTCAAACAACCACTACTGCCACTATTGAAGAAATCAAAGAATGCAACAACAATGACATGGAAGTCAACCATGTCTTGGGTTTTTAAAGAGGAGGTCCAACCCAATGCAGGCCCCCTCCCCAACTAGATGTGCTCCTGTACTTCTCAAAGTGATCGAAATGCTATTTATCTTCCTATTTCAATCCTGAGCACATCTCAAGATGTTGGAACCCAAGCACTGGTAGATTCTGGTGTGACCATCTCCTGCATCAATTGGCATTTCGCCAAAAGATGGAAACTTCCTCTTGAAAGACTCCCCATCCACATTCCTGTCAGAAACGTCAACCAAACCCAAAACCAAAATGGTGATATCAAATTTACCACCTTCATCCCAATATGCCTCAATAACATCATTCAAAGGATCCACTTCCATGTAATGCATTGTGGAAGGGAAAATCTCATCCTAGGACATCCCTGGTTGAAAGAAACCAACCCCATCATCGATTGGACCAAAGGAACCATAACCATCTCTGAGAAAAATGATCAAACCAAAGAACTTTACACCCCACAGAATTCCCTTTGACCAATGAACCATACCCCACTCAATCTCGATTGAAAAGAAAGTCTTTTATGTTGATACCTTGATCAAGAAGGACCATCAGACTTCTGTGAACAAGCCATGATGAACCACATCACCCATCGAGCAGCCCAGTTCAGATTCCAACACCCCTTCGGAGAAAGCTATGTTTGAGCCTTCACCACTGCCACCAAGCTAGCCATTGAGGCAAAAAATCCCAAGGACAATATTACCCTCCCACCAGCATACCATGAATTCCAAGAGGTATTTTCTGAAAAAGCTGCCCACTGCCTCCCTCCATCACGATCTTACGACCATGAGATAAATCTAGATGAAACCTTTGTACCAAAAGTCTCCAAGATCTACCCCCTTACCCTTGAAGAACAAAAAGCCACAGATAATTTCATCAATGAAAATCTCAAATCCAGCAAAATATGCCCATCCAATTCTCCACAAGCCTCCCCTTTCTTTTTTGTCAAAAAAAAGGATGGAGGACTATGTCCCTGCCAAGACTACAGATACCTTAATGACCATACTATCAAAGACCCATACCCTCTTCCCCTGATCTCTGACCTCATCAATAAACTCAAAGATGCCAAATTCTTTACCAAATTTGATGTCCAATGGGGATACAATAATGTCTGCATCAAGGATGGACACCAATGGAAGGCAGCCTTCATCACTCACCATGGACTTTTCAAACCAACAGTAATGTTCTTCGGACAATCCAATTCCCCTCCCATGTTTCAACAATTCATGAATGACTCTTTTCAAGATATGATTGCCAAAGGATGGTTAATCATCTACATGGATGATCTTCTCATCTTCTCCTCCAATCCAAAAACCCATGAGGAGTATACCAAACAAGTCCTCCAACAAATGAAAGAACTCAACCTCCACCTCAAACTGGAAAAATGCAAATTTGCTGCCCCAGAAATTGAATATTTGGGCATGATTGTCAAACCAGGAACCCTTGCAATGGATCCTGTTAAATTGGATGGTATCCAGAAATGGCCAACCCCAGCCAAAGTAAAGGATGTCCACTCCTTTTTAGGATTTGCAAATTTTTATAGATGATTCATCCCAAATTACTCAAACCTCGCACAACCCCTATTAGACTTAACCCAGAAAAATCACACCTGGGATTGGTCCCTGGAATGTGACACTGCTTTTCAGAAACTAAAGAACAAATTCTTGGAAAGGCCCATTCTCTGATTCCCAGATCTCAGTAAACCCTTTGCCATTGCCACTGATGCTTCTAAATTTGCCTCCAGAGGAATCCTCCTTCAAACCGATGAAAATGGAGATTGGAAACCCTGTTCCTACCTCTCCCAGTCTTTCTCCCCCACTGAAAGAAACTATGACATCTACGACTGAGAGCTCCTAGCCATCATTCAAGCTCTCAAAATGTGGAAACACTATCTCTGAGGCCACCCCACTCCTGTCCAGGTCTTCACTGACCACAAAAATCTCACCTACTTCAAACAACCACAGAATCTCAATTGGCGACAGGCAAGATGGCTCCTTGATCTTGCCAATTTTGACCTATGGTTGATTCATGTGGCAGGAAGAGACTTGGCAGGACCAGACACACTCTCTTGCCACCCTGATTTGATCCCTGATGACAAGCAAGACAATCATGATGTAACTCTCCTTCCACCTTCCCTATTTGTCAATTTGATTGACACAGCCCTAACCGACAAACTCCACTCCTCATCTGCAACTGACCCACTAGTCCTGGACTCCCTCCAAGCATTGGATGGCGAAGTTCCATCCCAACTCTGATCTTGCCTTTCTGATTGGAAATATGATACCAGTATTCTTATGTACCAAAACCGGATCTATGTTCCTAATGATCTAGAACTCTGATGTTCCATCATGGCAAGACACCACTCCCATGCCTCAGCCAGTCACCCCAGGTACCTGAAAACTCGCCAATTGGTGGCATTTGAATTTTGGTGGCTGGGCATGGCAACCTTCATTTGAAAATACATTGAAGGATGTATCCACTGCCAACGTGCCAAAGCCAACACTCACCCCTCAGCACCCCCCCCTCCCCATTCCCTCCAACTCCTCTTGCCCATTCCAACAAATCTCCTGCAGTCTTATCACCGACCTTCCCCTTTTTGATGGCTTCAACTCATTATTGGTCGTGGTCGACCACAGGCTTACAAAGGGGGTAATTTTGTGCCCAACTAAGAAAACTGCTACAGCCAAGGGAATTGCCACACTTTTCCTCAACAAAGGCTGGAAATGGTTTGGTCTCTACAACAAAATTATCTCCGATCAGGGACTGCAATTTGCCTCCACCTTTGCCAAAGAATTAGGAAAACTCCTTGGTTACGATCTTTCCCTTAGCACCACCTACCATCCACAAACAGACAGAGAAATGGAACAGGTCAATCAAGAAGTTGAAACATATCTATGGATCTTCTGTGGTAACAACCCAACAATCTGGGCGGAACATATCACCATGGCTGAATTTGCACACAATCATCACCCTCATTCCGTCACCCAGAAATCCCCATTCTTCCTCATGATGGGCTATGAACCCTGCCCCCTCCCCACGGTTATCTCCAAATCATGGTTACCAGCACTGGAATTACATCTTAAGGAACTATCAGCTGCCTGCAACAAAGCATTGGCTGCACACAACCTCGCATGCCAGCTTATGAAATCAAGGTACCACAGGAAATTCACTCCATTCATTAAAGGAGATAAGGTTTGGCTAAATGCCAAGAACCTTAAATGAAACATCACCACCCCTAAGTTTTCTGCAAAATGAGAAGGACCTTTTACTGTCACTAAAGTCCTCTCCCTGGTTACATATCAACTATGGCTTCCCCAGACCTGGAAAATTCACAATGTCTTCCATGCTTCATTGCTTTCCAGGTACCATGAGAATGAGATACACAGCCCTAACTTTCCAGCCCCTCCACCAGATCTAATTGGAGGGGAAGAGGAATACAAAATTGAACAAATCATCAAACACCATGGCAACCATTCCCAGAGGCAGTACCTTGTGTGGTGGAAAGGCTATCCACCAGAAGATGACTCCTGGCTTCCCAAAAAAGATTTTAAGCATGCACAGGATATCCTCAAAGGATATAAAAACCTCATTCATGAAAAATCATCTCCATCATCAAAACTATCCAAATGCACTCATACCACCTCTTCCAAACTGTAGTAGTCACTACATCTGCCACCTCTCCCATCTCCATCTCCTCCAGCTCTCCCACCCCACCCCCCACTAGCTCCCTGTCTGCATCCCCAGTCCTACCTCCCTCTGCCTCTATGGCCATTGAGGAACAAATCCTCCAAATCGCCCTCCACATCCCTGACACTGTCCTCAACAACCTCACCACTAGCCCTATCGTCCAACACCCCACACCCACTTCTCCCACTCCTACCTCACCTCCAGGCCTCCCTACCATTCCCCCATTCCCCCCCTCCATCCCAGTTCATGTCCATCATCTCTGCCACCCAAACCACTACATCCTCTTTACTCACATCCTCTCCCAAGAGGCCCCCTGCTCCACATTAGAACAACACCCTGCCTATCAAATGTCCCCTGAAGTCATTGCTGCCATCGCTACTTTTGATGAAACAGCCTCCCTCATCTGTAATTTATCCATCACCTACAGATCCTTGGATGCACCACTTTGGACCATAGTTGGTCAACTAAGGGAAAAGGTGCTTGATAACCTATACCACTTAGGCCTCGGCCACTTCATTGAACATGTCCTACCCTATGGCACCATCGCTGAAATCATCACCACCATTGATTGCCCTAAACCTCATAACAGAGGAATGTTGGGCCTACCTCTATGGCCGACCATCATTCACCCCCCATATCCCTCCATCCCTTGCTGACTTCATTATTCCCATTCATCCTTTTCGCAACCACCCAAATGAGGAACAAGAGAACACACCTCCTGTTGCCACCAATTTCCAACCCTGTCACACCCCTGCCAGCCTACAAGCTGCAGCAGCACTCATGGACTTATCCAGGCACAACACCTCCACCTGACTTCCCACCCCTCACCCAAATACAGGTACCATTCTCTCCAATACCAGTGCCACCACCAGCTGGGATGAAGTACCCACACCCCCTCCCTCCAATCCCTTGCAATGCAACTGTTGTCATCAATGAGGACATCATACCCTGGACTGTAGGCAACACTGATGCGACCACTGCCGATGCCGAGCCCCAGGACACACCCAATGCTCCTGTCCTAATTGCCCCTGCCCCCACTGCACCAACAATTGGGGAACTGACCCCAACAATGTCCCCACTATCAACCATTGCGGATGCAAAAAATGCGGCTCCCTTCACAGCCATAACTGGGGATGTACAGACTACTACCACACATGGCAGGATACCTGGGGAGATGAAGACATTGTCACCAATGAGGAAACCACCTTTGATTAAAGCAAATCCAGTGGCTTTGCCATACAAAGGGGGTAATGTTACAATCAATGATACCCCCCTATCTTTTCTTTCTATGTTACATAACAATCTCTCTCAGTTTTCTTTTGATTCTTTCGCTATGTGACACAGTAACATTAATATCCATTCATGTTCTAGACTTTACTGTGTCTACTTACACTTACTATCTATATTTACATAGAGATCTCTGATCATCATTCCTATGCATTCCCACTTGTGCAGCCCACACTATTTATTCTTTATATTTCCCATCATCATTCATAGCCTCTGATCGCAGCACCTTTGCACTGGTCCACATAGCTCTATACTTAGTTTCCACAGCCTTATGGCTATCCATTGACTCATAGTGACTTAGTATGACTAGCACTACTTAGTATAAATACTGGCCACACATATACAGTAAACACTAAGCAATTCCTACCTTAGGTTTTCACCTTCACCTCCTTGTCCTCCTCTGAGTTCACCCCTAAGCTTGGCCTTAGTGCCTCCTCATTGTTGTCCTTAGTCCTTGTCCACCCAGAACCTCTATGATCCTTCTGGGAGCTCCCTTGACATCATCTGATGAAACCTTAAACCTTCACCCACCGGAACCCTTGACCTTCATCTCCAGAGTCCCTGACTTACATCAGTATGTTATCCTTGACCCCTGTCCTTGATCTAGGCGACTACTGCTAGGTCTATGCTTGTTTCTACCTGGACCAAGTGTAACACAACGGGCTTACTTATACAGACAACCATTGTTCACTCCCCACACCCCCCCATCTCTAGTTGACTTCCTCATCCCCATCCACCCTTTTCGACAGAGTCCCCCTGTTGAGAACCAAGAGAATGTACTTCCCATTGCCACCAACTTCCACCCCTGTCACACCCCCACTAGCCTACAAGCTGCAGCCATGCTCATGGACCTATCCAGGTGCAACACCACCACCCACCTTCCTACCCCACACCCAAACACCAGCACCATCCTTTTGGACACAGGAGCCACCACCAGTTGGGATGAGATCCCCATGCCCCCTCCCACCAATCCCTCCTATTGCAACAAATGCCAATGAAGGGGACATCATACCCTTGACTGTAGGCAACATTGTTGTGATCACTGCAGATGATGAGCTCCTGGACACACTTGCCATTCCTGCCTGAATCACCCATGCCCCCAGTGCACTAACAACTGGGGAACTGATCCTGACAATGTCCCCACCATCAATCACTGAGGCTGCAAGAAATGCGGTTCTCTCCACAGCCACAACTGGGGCTGCACTAACTACTTCCATGGGTGGCAGGACACATGGGGAGATGAAGACATCATCTCCAATGAGGAGGCCACATTTGACTAAAGTAAAGCCAGTAGCTTTACCATACAAAGGGGTAATGTTATGGTTGGTGATACCCCCCTATCTTTTCTTCCTTTGTTACATAACAATCTGTCTCAGTCTTCTTTCGATTCTTTTGCTATGCAACACAGTAACATTAATATCCCTTTGCATTCTAGACTTTACCATGTCTGTTTACACTTACTATGTATTTTTACTTAGAGATCCCAACTAGATTTCCTATGTGTTTCCACTTGCACAGCCCATGTTATTTATTCCTCATATTTTTCTCATCATCATTCATAGCCTCTGATTGCAGCACCTTTGCACAGACCTGCATAGCTCTATACTTAGTTTATGCAGCCCTAGGGCTATCCATCAACTCATAGTGACTTAGTATGACTAGCACTACTTAGTATAAATACTGGACAAACATGTACAGTAATGCTAAGCAATTCCTACCTTAGGTTTTCACCTTCACATTCCTAGTCTTCCTCTGAGTTCATCTCTAAGTTGGCCTTAGTGCCTCCTCACCATTGTCCTTAGTCTCCAACCACCCAGAACTCCTGCAATCCTTCTGGGAGATCCTTGACATCATCTGACGTAACCACCAACCTTCATCCACCAGAACCCATTGATCTTCATCTCCAGAGTCCCTGACTTACATCAGTACGTTATCCCCAGCCCCTGTCCTTGACCTAGGCAATTACTGCTAGGTCTATGCTTGTTCCTACCCAGACCAAGTGTAACACCATCATCACATGGTGGTAAGGCACAACCATGGTTATACTCACCTATATTGTCACTATTGAATTCCACCATCACAAGTAAGTACTGGTGAAAAAAAAAAACTAATAATCATTTAGGCAAATGGATATGCCTTGAGCTCAATGAGGTGGTATCCCAGATGTCTGCTGAAGCCAAGGATGGCTCAAATGCTAGCTGTGTCACACTCACCATACAAAAAAATCACCATTTGTCAATAAAGCTCAGCCATGTTGAAAAAGAGCAGCAGCTCAAGCTTGAGCAAGACAGGCTGCAGTATGAATGCATGAATGCTGATGCAATTCACAGATGAACCATGGAGGGTAAAAAGGTGGAATTGCATCTGGAAGAAGCCAAGGCCTGTGCCCTTGCAGAGGCTGCCAAGGCAAACATTGCCAAGGCTGAGATTCTTCATCTGACACTGCAGATGAAAGGTGTTGATACAAATCAGTCTTGATTGCATTGTCCTCTAGTGTAGCAGGTCCTTTGTAGCACATTTATTGTACCTGCTTCATGTATCAATATCATCAAGCTGTTCTACATAACAAATGGTCCATCAGCCCAAGGCAAAAAGCATGTCCAGGCCTCTCTTCATCTGAGATATCCATACCATTCTGATTGTCATCTAATGCTGACTGTCCTTCTTCTCTTGCCCAATTCTCTGAGGCCACTCTTTCTCAAGATGATCTGCCATATTGCTGCTCTTTAAAATGAATCACCATATTATGAAGAATGATACAACAAAGAATCCAGTTTGTTGCATAGTCAAATTGCTTTTGTGATCCAATGGGGAGTCTGAGTTCTCAGAGTGATTGGAAATGACCTTTAAGTGCACCAAAGGCATGTTCCACCCAAACTTGAACCTATGATTAAAAGTGAATAAAAATCAACTCAAATAACATCAAAATTACCCTGGACAAATAGTAGTTGAATTTTCTATGATCTCTTGAAAGAGCTTGATTTCTTGGTTTTTTGAAAGGTGGAATAAACCAAGTTGAAAGAGGATATGCACTATCACCCCATATCCATTCATTGTCAAAGAAGAGTGTATTATGCTCCTCATAGACACAGATACCCTTGAATGCATAAGCATCATGGGAGCTACCAGGATACCCAAGTGCATAATGTTACACTTGGCCTGGGTAGGGACAAGTGTAGACCTATCGATAATCACCTGGGTCAAGGACAGGGACTGAGGGTTATGTACTGATGTAAGTCAGAGACTCTGGAAATGAGGGCAAGGGGTTCCAGTGGACAAAGGTTCAGAG
Source organism: Boletales sp. KT-2023b (assembly GCA_038089675.1). Taxonomy (NCBI): domain Eukaryota; kingdom Fungi; phylum Basidiomycota; class Agaricomycetes; order Boletales; species Boletales sp. KT-2023b. Next base: position 5,265 of record JBBPLE010000632.1, on the reverse strand, counting down.
TTATGTCAGATGATGTCAAAGGTCTCCCAGAAGGATCGCAGTGGTTTTGGGTAGTGGGAACGAAGGATGCCGATGAGGAGGCACTCAGGCCAGACTTAGTGACTAACTTAGAGGAGGACTAGGGGTGAAGGTGAAAACCTAAGGTAGGAATTGCTTGGAGTTTACTGTACATGAATGGCCAGTATTTATACTAAGAGGTGCCAGTCATACTGAGTCACCTGGAGTCAATGGATAGCCCTAAAGCTGCATAAACTAAGTATAGTCCTGTGCAAAACTATGCAGAGGTGCTGTGATCAAAGGCTATGAGTGATGATGGGAAAATGAGAGTAATAAATAGCACAGGCTGTATGAAGGGAAACACATAGGAATAGGATTAGAGATCTCTATGTAAAAATAGATAGTAAGCATAAATCGACATGGTAAAGTTGAGAATGTGAAGGGAGGTTAATGTTACCATATTGCATAGTGAAAGAATCAAAAGAAGACTGAGAGATATTATTATGTAACATGGAAAGAAAAGATAGGGGGGTATCATTGATTATAACACATAATCCACAATTTGTAGATTATGAGGCATGATCACTGCCTTAAAAATAATAAGAACATATTTAAAAGAAGGGAAGAAGCTTACCTGGCAATTCAAAGTATACCTTGACTTGCAATCATAAAATGTTTCCCCATAAAATCCAGGCTTTGGAAAAGGGGAATTGCAGATCCATCAACTGCCAACCAGCCACCAGACCACTCTGGCACAGTAGTTTGTGCACTTGTGAACTGTTTGGCTCATTGATGGTCAGAAGAATCAGGACCTGGAAAATAGATAAATTCATCATGCTGATCCAAAAGTGCAACCATGACATGGTTGGTACAGTTGATGACTGAGCCTTGGCATACTCCTGCCCACAATGCAATATCCTAACAGAAGCTGCATTGCCATAATGTCCAGCATGATTCAGAAAAATAGCCAGTTGAACAGCAACAGGGAGTTGGAAAGTAGATGAGCCATGGAAGATGGGGTGATCAACAATGTGGTCCAGAATGTCATCAAATATATCTGGGTCTATCTGGAGCTTTCTGTGAAAATCTCCAACACAGTTGCCACATGATGCAAGTATTTGGGTTTGAGGAGCATGTGGAGGTGGTTTGGAAGGCTGGCAAAGTATATGAGTCCACCTAACCTCTTCTTCAAGAGCCTTGATGGCATCAATAAATCTGTTATAGTGAGCAGCAGAAGGAGTTGTAAAATCATCATCACTAAAGGAAGAAAGTGAAGATAATGAAGTGCTGCCAGAGTCTGAGTTATCAGAATTTAAAAGGAGAAATGGGATGATTGGGGTGATGGGTGAAATTGGTGAAATGGGGGACATTACAAAGTGGGGAAGACCATCATCAAAGGATTTGAGGCTGTCAGATGACAGGCTAGCCTCAGCAGGCTCAAGCTTAGCTTGACTTTGAAGCCTATTGGCAGTTGCCAGGGCAGCCTGGATATCAAGCAAAAGTTGCTGTCTTTCAGAGGGCATGATGGGAGGGAGGGAAGGTATGGTTTATTCACAACTGTCTATCCTATTTGTGATGTGCACCTTGTATCTAATTTTATTATCTTACCCATATGTTGTGCGACAGCAATGTGTGCACAGTGGCCCAATTTGGAAATGCCACCAGTAACATTTTGGTTGGAGTGTTGGAATTTCATTTTTGTACATTTTACCTGGCTCACACTTTCTTTTCAGGGTCATCTCTCATGACTGTTCTGACATGGCTCTGAATTGAGTCAGAATGGTCTCAGAGCCACTTTGAAAAGCATGTGAATATGGCTATTGATTGGTGTGACACTCCAAATGTGCCATCAAGGTATCTATATACCTCAGTTTCCTGCTTGTGCTGCACATCTCACATGATCCAATCATAGCTTTATGCAGGCTCATGAATTGAGGGTTTCAAACAATGGTCATGTTGTCAACCTGTTCACTGGCTGCTTGGATTTGGCCAGCCTGTTGGCATGGATTTCAATACTCAATTTGACAAACAATGTCATGGTCCTTTGCCACAATGGCCTCAGTTATGTGTATTTATACCACTCTGGGCTAGCTGAGGCATGAGGCTCCCCAGAATATAGTTGGGGCAGGCACCTGGACCACCCAGGTTGCCTCACTACTTTTTTTGGGAGAGAGCTCACTGCTCGTGTAGTTGGGGAACACAGCTCACTCTCCCTATGAGGATCCTGCTTAGGGCCAGAAAACACTTCAGGCTTTCATCTGCCCTATGTCACACCAAGCCTCATGTATATCTATGTATGAGCTCTTTATCTTCCTTCTCTCTCTGTCTCAGAACAACAGCAGTGTTGAAATGAATACTGTATGCTATGTATAGATAGAGTTCATACACATTATGTATATAAGCACATACTCAGGGTAGCTGAGTTTCAATCAATTCTCTTTCAATAACCTTTACCTCACCCACATAAGATCCTCCCTGGACATTACACCAGGTATGTAAGTCAGACCTTCCAATGTATGTTACAGCATACTCACAACAGGTTATGAGCCCTGAGTGGGTCTGTGTGCAGATTCACTTCCACCCTACTGCTCTGGCAACCACCTGGATCATGTGCAATGCAGATTAATTTCCACTCCCATGGGTGAACATCAGAGCTGCTCTGTGTGGTTCATTCTGCTGAGTGCATTGGGCTGTTAACTCAGCTTGATGCAGCCGCTCTCAGTGCTTTAGCAAGGGGAGACCATGTCCCTCTGGCTGATGAGCTCTGAATGTTCAGCGATGTGGCTTGCTCCACTCCCTTACCTGCATTCCACCACATTTCACACATTTGTTGAATTGCAGCCATGTAAGGTTACTAAAGCTGACATTTATTCTTACACCAGATCTATCCTGATATGTCTACCTCTGCTCTCACTGGCATTCCTAAGCTCAACAGTAATAACTACCATGCATGGCATTCCCAAATGGACAACTATCTCCGATCCATTGGAGTCTACTCCAGGATCATAAAGCTTCATCCCTCTGTTCCAGTCGCCATTGCAGAGGTCAAGGACTCTGGCAGAAACATTGTCACTCCTGCCTATACTCCTCCAGCTGACAAGGTTCACTGTGCCAAAGAAAAGCAAGAGGACTGGGACAAAGATGATGACAAGGCTACTGGTGCCATCACTCTCACCTGTGATTGTCACGTTCACAAGTGTGGCATTGATTTCAGTGATCATGCCAAAAATATCCTTATCGAGCTTGAAAAACACTTTGATCATCCCACAGTCTCCTCTGCTATCACTGAGTTTAAGGCTCTCATGGGCCTTATCATCCCTGACAATAATTCACCAGTCTTATCATTTTCCAAATTAGATACCCTCTTCTCATGCTTCTTGGACTTTGGATACCCAGTCGATGATAAGATAAAGTCATTGATTGTTATCTCCAAGATACCAAAGTATGCAGATCATGTCACTGCCACTATCACCACAATGAAGCCTGAGACCAACTCCAAAGGGGTAATTACCAAAACAGTACCAACTGTCAATGAAATCCCTTGACAAGTAGAAGTGTCATGGCAGACATATGCCCAACACCATCCTGCAAAGGATGCCCAGCCTCAACAGGCCAACAAGGTCAATGCCATCAAATAACAGCAGGGAGACCCCAAATTCTCCCAGCAGCAGCAGTCAAACCAAGGTGGTTCCTCTAATCAGGGGAATAGCCAAAAGAAGCAGTGCCATGAGGGTAATCGCTCTGAACAGAGCGATGATAAGCGTAAGGAGAAGAAGAAGACTAAGAAGGAAAAGAAACAAGCTGAGGCTTCCTTCACCTTCACCTCCACTACCACCATCTCACCCATCACCACCTTATTCACTTTGCCCATCCCTGACCTGCAGACAAGCACATACGCCCAGTGCTGCCTATTATGGTCCACCTGCCTTTCCTCTAACACAGGAAAGCATATCACTCGCATGATGCCTTGAGATCCCTGCGACCTCCTCTACTTTATGCAACCTTGAACTGGTTGCATCCTGCCACTCCAAGCGAAGTCACACAGAGCAAACCCTCTCCAATCATTTGTCTGCCCTGCTCTCTGAGTGGATCAGTGAAATCCCACTTGCCAGCACCACCAGTTTGATGGAGATCGATGAGAAGGATACAGTAAGTCTGGGTGATGACACCTATGATGAATACATCAAGGGCTTCTTCATGGAGTCCACACTGCAGTGCATCAATCCATTCCCTTCTACAACAAGTACTGATGCATGGCTAATTCCACCTCAGGTAAATCATATATACATGTTCCCTGTAGTAGATAGTTCTAATAAATCTGCTACTCATGAATTTGCATTGTGTGATTCATGTAGCAAGAACTATAAAGGAAAGGAGAAAGCACATACACATAAGGTTCCATCCAACATGTGGTTACTCAATTCTGGAGCTTCAGCTCACTTTTCACCAGATCAAGCAGATTTTGTTGAATACCAAAAATTTGACCAACTTCAATGGGCTTCCACAGCAAATGGCCAATCTTCCATCATTGGTAGAGGCACTGTTCTACTACAGTATGGTAATCATATTACCCATCTATCACCCATCTTGCACATGCCTTCATGTGCTGTTTGACTTGTGTCAATGGGTACACTACTACAAAACCACTGCCTCACACTTTGTGCCAGACCTGGATACCTCACTATCTGGGATCAATGCTTTAAAGAAGCCTACCTTGAATTCCACAGTCATGGTGGAAACACTATGTATTGCCTTTGAGCCAAACCCATCTTCCCTGATGATGTACCTTCCAGCATGTTGTCACTCACCTCTGAGATTGAATATGAGCTCATGCACCAACGTCTTGGACACTCATCCCCTGATGTCATCAGGCATGCCAAGAAGCATGTCAAGGATTTTCCTGACATGAAGATCCCTTCCAAAACTGGCATCTGTCATGGTTGTTAGCTCGGCAAGCAGCCAAATTGTCCCTTTCCTCTTAGCGAGACATGGGCAACTGCTCCCTTTGAGTTAATTCACTTAGACTTAAAGTCTTTTGAAGTACAGTCATACAGTAAATACAAGTATGCAGTTGTCTTTTATGATGATTATACTTCTATGGCCTGGACCACCTTAATATGGTCCAAGGATCAAACACTCCGAGCAACCAAGCAATGGTTCACTCTAGTCTGAAATCAGTATAATGCTGCAATTAAGTACTGGCACTCAGATGTGGGTGGAGAGTATATCTCCAAAGTGTTTACTAAATTCCTAAAAGACAATGGAGTT
>JBBPLE010000631.1:0-18169 GCA_038089675.1 Boletales sp. KT-2023b | reverse complement strand
TGATGGGATGAGGTGGTTGTGGGGGAAGGAAGGGGGGAAGTGGGCGTGAGGGGATGAATTGACAAGGGGGAATGGGGGTAGAGGGTTGGGGGGGAAGGAGGAGAGGTCTGGTTATGGTGGGGGTGGGGAGAGGTGGTGTTGGTTCCCTGAGAGAGATGTCTGGGGTAGGGGCAAAGGTTTCTTTGAGAGACTCAAGGGGAATGTCGAAGTCCTCATTAGAGTGTTCAGTGGAGGGGGGAGATTCTGAGGGAACTCGGTAAGAGCATCATAGTGCCCTTTCAAGGGCTCCTGGTGTTTGAGGGGAGGAAATGGTGGGAAACTACAGTGATGGTAGCCCAAAAGAGGAGCTTAGTCCTTTTGTTACACTTGGTCCAGGTAGGAATGAGTGTAGGCTCAAAGAACTAACTGTGGGGTCAAGGGTTCAAGGTATTTGGACAAGAGGGCTTGCCAGAAGGTCAAAGGTTTGGTCAATGATCATTGTTGATGAGTTTCAAGGGAGTCATCTGTTGAAGAGGTCAATGAAAGAGTTCAATGAGTTTCAAGGGGAGTTGTCCAATGATGAGGTCAATGAAGGAGTTCAGAGATTTGAGGAGATCAAGGTAAGTTTGAGCAGGACTAAGCTAAAGATACATTGAGTAGAACAATGGCTTAAGTACTGTGAGGAATGGAGACTAATGGAAGGTCATGGAAGGTTCATTACTAAGCAATTGAAGATAGAACCTTCCATAAGAAATAGAAGCACAGATAACAAGAATAGAAAATGGAAATGAAAGGTGTGCAGCAAACACATTGTGTGTTCTAGAGCACTCTAAAAAAGGTAAAGGGGTACTGGGTCAGGCTGGTCTATCGTATCAATGAAAAAGAAGTAAATCATAATACTACCTGGATCAAGTGTAACAAAAGGAATTGCTTTACTTCAATAGGACTACTATCTAGTAGATCCCACCATTTCACACCAGCACCCCAGAAACCCTAGGCCTTTGGGCAACCTTCACACCCCAGATTCATGCTTCTACCAAGAACATGTTCAAGAAACCCACCCCTCAGACTCAGATTCTTTGCACCACACCACCCTGGCACCTACTGACATAGAAGACAAGATCTCTACATCCCTGCCCATGAGAATCCCCTAGACATCCACCTCTCCAATGAACTCTTGGCACAACTATCCTTAACAAGGATACCCACACCACCTTCCCCATTAACCCTCACATGTCACCTCCATTTCACCAGGGGAACTGTCTCATCCACTGTCACCCCCACACCAGTTCCCCACCCACAGATTCTACCCCCATTTCTCCCACACACAGAACCATTGTCCCCTGTTCCCTCTATCAATATGAGTGACCAGGTTCATCCTATCAAACCAATAGAACTCTGTATTGCCCCTCCTGATCATTTTGATGGAAGTTATGCCACAGCCAAAGCCTGGCTAGCTTTGGTAGCATTCTACTTCATGGTCAATGAAGAAGTATACAACAATGATACCAAGCAAGTGGCATATGCTCTCTCTTATATGACTAAAGGATCCACTGCCACCTGGGTGGCAACCTATTGCATTAAAATCCTAGCCAACAAAGAGGAAGTTAAATGGGACAACTTCAAAGAAGCCTTCAAAACCACCTTCTACCACCATGATAGCAAAGCTATATCCATCACCACCCTTAATTCATTATGGATGAAAGGGAACTCTATGGCTGACCTCACTCGATACATTGCCAAATTCAGAAATCACATCTAGATCTCAGAAATCTCCAATGAAAATGTCCTAATCAGGTACTTTGCCACTGGAGTTATGGTAAACCTCATGAAACGTATCATGTCTATGGACACCATACCAACCAAAATTGAAGAATGGTACGACGAAGCAGTCCACTTCCTCAGTCAATTCCAGAAAGCTGATGATATTGCATGCTCCAGCAAAAACCCCTTCCATGTTCCATACTGTTCTTTCCAATCACATTCCCACACCCGACCCACATGTGACCCTAATGCAATGGATGTCAATGCTATCCAAATCAGGAAATTAACCCCAGAAGAACATAAACGCTGTTTTGAAAAGGGATTATGCCTCCAATGTTGTCAACCTGGACATAATGCAAACAATTGCATCAAGTTCCCTAGCCACCCCACCCCCAGAAATGTCCAACAAACTACTACCACCACTACTATAGAAGAAATCAAAGAATGTGACAATGATGACATGGAAGTTAACCATGTCTCAGGTTTTTAGAGAGGAGGTTCAACCCAATGTGGGCCCCCTTCCCAACTAGATGTGCTCCTGTACTTATCTCTCAAAGTGATCAAAATGCTATTTACAGTATCTCCCTGTTTCGATCCTGAGCACATCTCAAGATGTTGGAACCCAAGCACTGGTAGATTCCAGTGCAACCATCTCTTGTATCAATTGGCACTTCACCAAAAGATGGAAACTCCCTCTCAAAAGGCTTCCCATCCCCATCTCCATCAGAAATGTTGACCAAACCAGAAACTGGAATGGTGACATCAAATTTACCACTTACATCCCAGTACACCTTGACAATGTCATCCAAAGAATCTGTTTCCACATAATGCACTGTGGAAAAGAAAATGTCATCCTAGGACATCCCTGGTTGAAAGAAACTAACCCCATAATTGATTGGACCAAAGGGGCCATGTCAATCCCTGGTGAGCAAGATCAAACCAAAGAACTATACAATCCAAAAACCTCTGTCCACCCCATGAACCATACTCAACTAAATCTAGATTGTAAAGAAAGTTTACTCTGCTGGTACCTAGACCAAGAAGGACCTTTGGACTTTTGTGAATGAGCTATGATGAATTGAATCACCCATCAAACCCTTCAGTTCAGATTCCAACATCTATTTGAGGAAAGTTATGTCCAAGCCTTTACCACTGCAACCAAATTAGCTATTGAGGCTAAAAATACCAACAACATCATCACCCTCCCCTCTGAATACCAAGAATTCAAAGAAGTATTTTCTGAGAATGCCACTCATAGTCTCCCCCCTTTCTGATCATATGATCATGAAATAAACCTCAATGAAACATTTGTACCTAAAGTCTCCAAGATCTATCCCCTTACCCCCAAAGAATGAACAGCCACTGATAATTTCATTGACAAGAATCTCAAATCTGGAAAAATCCATCCATCAAATTCCCCACAGGCCTCCCCTTTCTTCTTCATCAAAAAAAAGGATGGAGGATTTCACCCTTGCCAGGATTACAGATATCTCAATGAACACACCATTAAGGACACCTATCCCCTCCCCCTGATCTCTGACCTCATTGACAAACTCAAAGATGCCAAGGTTTTCACCAGGTTTGACATCTGATGGGGATACAACAATGTCCAAATCAAAGATGGACACCAATGGAAAGCAACATTCATCACCCACTGAGGACTCTTTGAACCAACAGTCATGTTCTTCAGACAATCTAATTCCCCTCCCATATTCCAATGTTTTATGAATGACTCCTTTAGGGATATGATTGCCAAAGGATGGTTGATCATTTACATGGATGACCTCCTTATTTTCTCATCCAATCAAAAGACTCACACTGAGTACACAAAGCATGTCCTCTAACGAATGAAGGAACTCGACCTTCATCTCAAATTAGAAAAATGCAAATTTGCCACCTTAGAAGTGGAATACCTAGGGATGATAGTTAAACCAGGAACTCTCACAATGGACCCAGTCAAACTGGACAGCATTCAGAAATGGCCTATTCCAGCCAAAGTAAAAGATGTTTGCTTCTTCCTGGGATTTGTGAACTTCTACCGACAGTTCATCCCAAATTATTCCAATCTTGCATGACCCCTCCTAGACCTCACCCAGAAAAATTGAGCTTGGGATTGGTCTCCCAAATGCAATGCTGCCTTCATCAAGCTCAAAACCAAATTTCTAGAACAGCCAATCCTCTGTTTTCCTGATCTAAATAAACCCTTCACTATTGCCACAGATGCTTCCAAATATGCCTCTGGAGGAATCCTCCTTCAAACTGATGAAAATGGGGACTGGAAACCTTGCTCCTACCTCTCCCAATCCTTTTCACCTGCTGAATGAAACTATGATATCTATGACTGAGAACTTCTTGCCATCATCTGTGTTACAATCAGTAATATCCCCCTATATTTTCTTCCTTTGTTACATAACAATCTCTCTCAGTCTTCTTTCAATTCTATTGCTATGTGACATGGTAACATTGATTTCCCTTCATGTTCTAGACTTTACTATGTCTATTTATGCTTACTATCTATATTTACATAGAGATCTTTGATCACTTTTCCTATGCATCTCCACTCATTCAGCCTGTGCTATTTATATCTCTTATTTTCTCATCATCATCCATAGCCTCTGATTGCAGCACCTCTGCACAGTCTTGCATAGCATTATACTTAGTTTCTGCAGCCTCATGGCTGTTCATTGACTCCTGGTGACTCAATATGACTGGCACCATCTAGTATAAATACTGGCTGCTCATGTACAGTAACTCTAAGCAATTCCTACCTTAGGTTTTTGCCTTCACCCTCAGTCCTCCTCTCAGTCATCCCTAAGTCTGGCCTTAGTGCCTCCTCATCGTTGTCCTTCATCCATAGCCACCCAGAACCTCTGTGATCCTTCTGGGAGATTGTAATGATCAGTGATAACCCCCTATCTTTTCTTCCTTTGTTACATAACAACCTCTCTCAGTCTTCTTTTGATTCTATCGCTATGTGACATGGTAACATTGATTTCCCTTCACATTCTAGACTTTACTGTGTCCATTCATACTTATTATCTATATTTACATAGAGATCTCTGATCACCATTCCTATGCATTTCCACTTGTGCAGCCTGCACTATTTATTTCCTCTTATTTCTCATCATCATACATAGCCTTTCATCACAGCACCTCAGCACAGTCTTGCATAGTATTATACTTAGTATCCACAGCCTCCATGGCTATTTGATGACTCATAGTGACTCAGTATGACTAGCACTACTTAGTATAAATACTGGCCATACATGTATAGTAGCTCTAAGCAATTCCTACCTTAGGTTTTCGCCTTCACATCCCCAGTCCTCCTCTGAGCTAGTCCCTAAGTTGGCCTTAGTACCTCCTCATCATTGTCCTTAGTCTCCACCAATCCAGAACTTCTGTGATCCTTCTGGGAGAACCTTGACATCATCTGATGTAACCACAAACCTTCATCCACCAGAACCCTTGATCTTCATCTCTGGAGTCCCTGACTTATGACAGTATGTTATCCCCAGCCCCTGTCCTTGACCTAGGCAATTATCATTAGGTCTATGCTTGTTCCTACCTGGGGCAAGTGTAACAAAAGGAATTGCTTTCTCCTTGATAGGACTACTCTCTAGTAGATCCCACCATTTCACACTAGTGCCCCAGAAAACCTAGGCCTTCGGGCAACCTTCATACCTCAGATTCATGCTTCTACCAGGAATGTGTTCAAGAAACCCACCCCTCAGACTCTAATTCTTCACATCCTACCATCCCAGCACCCACAGACATAGAAGACAAAGATCTCTACATCCCACCCCATGAGAACCCCATCGACACTCACCTATCCAATAAGCTCTCAGTACAGTTATCCTTAACTAGGATACCCATGCCCTCCTCTCCATTAGCTCTCACATGACACCTCCACTTCACCAGAGGAACAGTTCCATCCACAGTCATCCCTACACCCATCCCCCATCCCCAGACTCTACCCCCATTCATCCCCACAGAACCATCATCCCCCATTCCCTCCATCAGCATGAGCAAACTAGCACCTCAACCCCATAAACCCATAGAACTCTGCATCGCCCCCCCAGATCATTTTGATGAAAGCTATGCCACAGCCAAAGCATGGTTCACTTCAGTCATATTCTACTTCATGGTCAACAACAAAGTATACAACAACACCACAAAGAAAGTGGCATATGCTCTGTCTTATATGACGAAAGGATCCACTGCTACCTGGGCAGCAACCTACTATATCAAAGTCCTAGCAGGAAGTGAAGACATCACCTGGGATGACTTCAAAGAAGCCTTCCAAACCACCTTCTACCATCACGACAGCAAAGCTGTATCCATCACTGCCCTGAATTCATTATGAATGAAAGGGAACTCCATGGCCAACCTCACCTGATATATCACCAAATTCAGAAATCATGTACAGATCTCTGAAATCACTGATGAAAACATCCTAATCAGGTACTTCACTGCTGGAGTAATGGTAAACCTCATGAAGTGTATCATGTCTATAGACACAGTGCCCACCAAAATAGACAAATGGTACAACAAGGCAGTACAATTCCTCAGCCAATTCCAGAAAGCTGATGACATCACATGATCAAGCAGAAACCCCTCTCACACCCAATACTGTTCCTTCCAATCACACTCCCATGCTCAACCCACATGTGACCCTAACACAATGGATGTCGATGCTATCTGAATTGGAAGATTAACTCTGGAAGAACAAAAGCAATGCTTCGAAAAGGGGTTATGCCTCTGATGTCGACAACCTGGACATAACACAAATAAATGTACCAAATTCCCTGGTTGCCCCACCCCCAGAAATGTCTGTCAGACTACTACCACTGCCACTATAGAAGAAATCAAAGAATGTGACAACAATGACATGGAAGTTAACTGTGTCTCGGGTTTTTAGAGAGGAGGTCCAACCCAATGCAGGCCCCCTCCCCAACTAGATGCGCTCCTGTACTTACTTCTCAAAGTGATTGAAATGCTATTTATCTTCCTATTTTGATCCTGAGCACATCCCAAGACATTGGAACTTGAGCACTGGTAGATTCAGGTGTAACCATTTCTTGTATTGATTGGCATTTTGCCAAAAGATGGAAACTCCCTCTTGAAAGACTCCCTTCCCCCATCCCCATTAGGAATGTTGATCAAATCCAAAATTGAAATGGCGATATCAAATTCACCACTTTCATCCTGATACACCTCAGTAACATTATCCAAAGAATCTGCTTCCACATAATGCACTGTGGAAGGGAAAATATCATCCTAGGACACCCCTGGCTGAAAGAAACCAACCCCAAGATTGATTGGACTAAAGGAACTGTAACTATCCTGGAGGAACAAGATCAAACCAAAGAACTCTACATTCCAAAAACTACCCTTCGACCCATGAATCATACCCCACTGAATTTAGACCAAAAGGAAAAGTCTACTTTGCAGATACTTGGATCAGGAAGGACCAGGCAATTTCTGTGAATGTGCAATGATGAATTGAATCACCCATTGAGCTGCCTGATTTGGATTCCAACACCTCTTCAGGGAAAGCTATGTATGAGCCTTCACCACCACCACCAAATTAGCTATTGAGGTAAAAGACACCAAAGACACCATCACCCTCCCCTTGGAATATAAAGAGTTTGAAGAAGTATTCTCCGAAAATGCAGCTCATTGCCTCCCCCCATCCCAAACCTATGATCATGAAATAAATTTGGATGAAACCTTCATACCAAAAGTCTCCAAAATCTACCCCCTCACCCCTGAGGAATGAAAAGCTGCAGATGACTTTATTGACAAAAACCTCAAATCTGGTAAAATATGTCTGTCCAACTCCCCACAAGCCTCCCCTTTCTTCTTTGTCAAGAAAAAGGATGGAGGGCTACACCCCTGCCAAGATTATAGATACCTCAATGACCACACTATCAAAGATGCTTACCCTCTTCCCCTGATCTCTGACCTCATCAACAAGCTCAAGGATGCCAAACTCTTTACTAAATTTGACGTCCAATGGGGATACAACAACACCTGGATCAAAGACAGACACCAATGGAAGGCAGCCTTCATTACTCATCGAGGACTTTTCAAACCAACAGTTATGTTCTTTGGACAATCAAACTCCCCCCCCACATTCCAGTGATTTATGAACAATTCCTTTTGGGACATGATTGCCAAAGGATGGTTGATCATTTATATGGATGACCTTCTCATTTTCTCCTCCAATCAAAAGACCCACAAAGAATACACCAAACAAGTCCTCCAATGAATGAAGGAACTTGACCTCCATCTCAAGTTAGAAAAATGCAAATTTGCCACCCCAGAAGTCGAATACTTAGGAATGATAGTCAAACCTGGAACCCTTGCAATGGACCCTGTCAAGTTGGATGGCATCCAGAAATGGCCTGTTCCAGCCAAAGTAAAAGATGCCTGCTCCTTCTTAGGTTTTGCAAACTTCTATAGGTGATTCATTCCAAATTATTCAAACCTTGCATGCCTCCTCCTAGACTTGACCCAGAAAAACCATGCTTGGGATTGGTCACCAGATTGCAATGCCACCTTTCAAAAACTCAAAACCAAATTTTTGGACAAACCCATCCTCTGCTTTCCTGACCTCAATAAACCTTTTGCAATTGCCACTGATGCTTCTAAATTTGCCTTGGGAGGGATCCTCCTCCAAACTGATGAGAATGGGGATTGGAAACCCTGTTCATACCTTTCTCAATCCTTTTCCCCTACAGAACGAAACTATGACATCTATGACCAAGAACTCCTGGCCATTATTCAAGCCCTCAAAATGTGGAAACACTACCTCTGAGGCCACCCCACTCCCATCCAAGTTTTTACCAACCACAAGAATTTAACCTACTTCAAACAACCACAAAATCTTAATCAAAAACAAGCAAGATGGCTCTTTGACCTTGCTGACTTTGACCTTTGGTTAATTCACATGGCTGGAAAAGACTTGGCTGGACCTGACACACTCTCTCACCACCCTGATCTAGTTCCTGATGATGAACATGACAATCATGATGTAACACTTCTTCCTCCATCCCTATTTGTCAATATGATCAACACTGCCCTGACAGACAAACTCTGCTCCTCTTCCACAACCAACCCCCTTGTCCTTGACTCCCTCCAAGCTTTGGATGGTGAAGTCCCTTCCCAACTTCACTCTCACCTCTCCAACTGGAAGTACAACACTGGTATTCTCACCTACCAAAACCAGGTTTATGTCCCAAATGATCTTGACTTCTGATGCTCCATTATAGCTAGGCACCATTCTCATGCCTCAGCTGGGCACCCTGGCTACCTGAAAACATGCCAACTAGTGGCATCTGAATTTTGGTGGCCGGGAATGGCCACCTTCATTAGAAAATATGTTGAAGGTTGCATTCATTGCCAATGTGCTAAGGCAGATACACACCCCTCTGCACCCCTCCCACTACCTATTCCCTCCAAATCATCCCGCCCCTTCCAACAAATCTCCTGCAACCTGATCACTGATCTTCCCCTTTTGGATGGCTTTGACTCATTATTGGTTGTGGTTGACCATGGGCTTACAAAGAGGGTAATTTTATGTCCAACTAAGAAAACCACTACAGCCAAGGAAATTGCCACACTCTTCCTCAACAAAGTCTGGAAATGGTTTGGTCTTTATGACAAAATTATCTCAGATTGTGGACCACAATTTGCATCAGCCTTCACCAAAGAGCTAGGAAAATTCTTTGGTTATGATCTCTCTCTCAGCACTGCCTACCACCCCCAAACAGATGGTGAAATAGAACAAGTCAACCAAGAAGTGGAAACATACCTTAGAATCTTTTGCAGAAATAACCCAACCTCCTGGACATAGCATATCACCATGGCAGAGTTCGCACACAACCACCACCCCCATTCTGTGACTCAGAAATCCCCTTTCTTCCTCATGATGGGCTATGAACCCTGCCCCCTCCCTATGGTTATCTCCAAGTCACAGTTACCAGCACTGGAATTACACCTCAAGGAACTATTGGCCACCTGCGACAAAGCCTTAGCTGCACATGATCTCACATGCCAATTTATGAAATCAAGGTACCATGGGAAATTTACTCTGTTCATTAAAGGAGATAAGGTTTGGCTAGATGCTAAGAACCTTAAACAAAATGTCACCACCCCTAAACCCTCAGCAAAACAAGAAGGTCCCTTCACCATCACCAAAGTCCTCTTCCCAGTTACATACCAACTATGGCTCCCCCTTACCTGGAAAATCCACAATGTCTTTCATGCAGTACTACTCTCATGATATCATGAGAACGAAATACATGGCCCCAACTTCCCAGCCCCTCCACCAGATCTGATCAGAGGAGAAGAGGAATATGAAATAGAACAAATCATCAAGCCCCGTGGCAACCATTCCCAGAGGCAGTATCTTGTGCGATGGAAAGGCTATCCACCAGAGGATGACTCATGGCTTCCTGAAAAAGAATTGAAACATGCACAGGATCTCCTCCAAAACTATAAAAACCTCATCTTCAAAACCTCATCTTCTGCATCCAAGAACTCCAAATGCACTCAAACCACCTCACACCCCAAACCATAACCACTATGTCTGCCACCTCCCCCATCTCCATTGCCTCCAGTTCCCCCACCCCTCCCCCCATTAGTTCCCCCTCTGCTTCCCCCATCTTACCCCCTTCTGCTGCAACTGCCATCGAGGAGCAAATCCTCCAAATCACACTTTGCATCCCTGACACAGTTCTGGATGATCTCACCACTAGCCCTATTATCCAATCACCCACCCCTGCCTCTTCCACTCCTGCTTCCCCCCCTGGACTCCCCACTTCCCCACCATTCCCTCCCTCTGTCCCCATCCACATACACTGCCTTTGCTGCCCTAACCAATACATCCTTTTTACCCACATTCTTTCCCAGGAAGCCCCCCATTCTGCCTTAGAGCAACACCCAGCTTACCAAATGTCCCCAGAAGTCATTGCCACTGTTGCCACCTTCGATAAAACTGTGTCCCTTATCAGGAATCTTTTAATCACTTACTGATCCTCTGATGCCCTGCTCTGGACCATTGTGGGACAGTTAAGAGAAAAAGCACTAGACAACCTATATCGCCTAGGCTTTGGCCACTTCATCAAACATGTCCTCCTATACAGTACTATTGCCAAAGTCATCACCACCATCACCCTCAACCTCATCACTGAGGAACAACATGCTTACCTGTATGGATGACCATCATTCACTTCCCATACTCCCCCATCCTTAGTTGACTTCCTCATCCCCATTCATCCTTTTTGCCACCACTCCTCCACTGAGAACCAAGAGAACACACCCCCTGTTGCCACCAATTTCCATCCCCACCACACCCCCACCAGCCTATGAGCCACAGCCATGCTCATGGACCTATCCAGGCACAACACCTCCACCTGCCTCCCTACCCCACATCCAAACACCAGTACCATCCTCTCAGACACTGGTGCTACCACTAGTTGAAATGAAATCCCCACACCCCCTCCCACCAATCCCTCTCATTGCAACAGATGTTGTCACTGAGGCCATTGAACCCTCAACTGCAGACAACATCAATGTGATTACTGCCACCATTGCACCCCAAGACATACTCGCCACTCTTGCCCCAATTGTCCCTGCCCCCACTGCACCAACAACTAGGGAACTGACCCCAACAACATCCCTACCATTAACCACCAAGGCTGTGAAAAATGTGGGTCCCTTCATGGTTATAATTGGGGCTACACTGACTACTACCACAGATGGCAGGACATGTGGGGAGATGAAGACATTATCACAAATAAGAATGTCATGTTCAATTAAAGCAAATCCAGTGGCTTTGCCATATGAAGGGGGTAATGTTATGATCAGTGATAACCCCCTATCTTTTCTTCCTTTGTTACATAACAACCTCTCTCAGTCTTCTTTTGATTCTATTGCTATGCAACACAGTAACATTGATTTCCCTTCACATTCTAGACTTTACCATGTCCATTCATACTTATTATCTATATTTACATAGAGATCTCTGATCACCATTCCTATGTGTTTCCACTCATGCAGCCTGTACTATTTATTTCCTTTTATTTCTCATCATCATACATAGCCTTTGATCGCAGCACCTCAGCACAGTCTTGCATAGTATTATACTTAGTATCTGCAGCCTCCATGGCTATTCAATGACTTGTAGTGACTCAGTATGACTAGCACTACTTAGTATAAATACTGGCTGTACATGTATGGTAGCTCTAAGCAATTCCTACCTTAGGTTTTCGCCTTTACATCCCCAGTCCTCCTCATCATTGTCCTTAGTCTCCATCCACCCAGAACCTCTGCAATCCTTCTGGGAGAACCTTGACATCATCTGATGTAACCACAAACCTTCATCCACCAGAACCCTTGATCTTCATCTCCAGAGTCCCTGACTTACAACAGTATGTTATCCCCAGCCCCTGTCCTTGACCTAGGTGATTACCATTAGGTCTATGCTTGTTCCTACCCAAGGCAAGTGTAACAGAGATCCTTGACATCATCTGATGTAACACTACACCTTAGTCCACCAAAACCCTTAGTCTTCATCTCTGGAGTCCCTGACTTATGTCAGTATGTCACTCAGCCCCTGTCCTTGACCTAGGCGATTATTGTTAGGTCTACACATGTCCCTACCTGGGCCAAGTGTAACAATCCAAGCCCTTAAAATGTGGAAACACTATCTACAAGGCCACCCCACCTCCATCCAAGTCTTTACTGATCACAAGAACCTGACATACTTCAAACAACCACAGAATCTCAATCAGAGACAGGCAAGATGGCTTATTGATCTTGCTGACTTCAATCTTTGGTTAATTCATGTGGCCAGAAAAGACTTGGCAGGTCCCAATGCCCTCTCCTGCCACCCCAATCTAGTTCCAAATGACAAGCAAGACAATCATGATGTAACACTTCTTCCCCCTTCCTTATTCATCAATATGATCAACACTGCCCTGATGGATAAACTCTGCTCCTCCTCTGCCACCAACCCCCTTGTTCTCGATTCCCTCCAAGCTTTAGATGGAGAAGTCCCTTCACAACTTCATTCCCACCTCTCTGATTGGAAATACGATGCCAGCATCCTCACCTATCAAAACTGGGTCTATGTTCCAAATAACCTCAAACTCCACTGATCCATCATAGCCAGGCACTATTCTCATGCTTCTGCTGGTCACCCTGGCTACCTCAAAACTCACCAACTTGTAGCATCCAAGTTTTGGTGGCCAGGAATGGCTACTTTCATCAGGAAATACATAGAAGGATGCATTCATTGCCAATGAGCAAAGGCAGATACACACCCCTTCACACCCCCCCCACTCCCTATCCCCTCCAACTCATCCTGTCCCTTTCAACAAATCTCCTGTGATCTAATAACTGATCTCCCCCTTTTGGACAGCTTCAACTCATTATTGGTCATGGTTGACCATGGACTTATGAAGGGGGTGATTTTATGTCCAACTAAAAAAACCACTACAGCTGAGGGAATTGCCACCCTCTTTCTCAACAAAGTCTGGGAACAGTTTGGTCTCTATGACAAAATTATTTTGGATCATGGACCACAATTTGCCTTAGCCTTCACCAAATAACTTGGAAAACTCCTTGGTTATGATCTTTCCCTCAGCACAGCCTACCACCCCCAAACTGATGGAGAAATGGAATGAGTAAACCAAGAAGTTGAAATGTATCTTTGGATCTTTTGTGGTAATAACCTGACCTCCTGGACAGAGCACATCACCATGGCAGAGTTTGCACACAATCATCACCCTCATTCTGTAATGCAAAAATCCCCCTTCTTTCTCATGATGGGCTATGAACCCCACTCCCTCCCCATGGTTATCTCTGAATCATGGTTACCAGCACTGGAACAACACCTCAAGGAACTTTTGGCCACCTGTGATGAAGCACTGGCTGTGTATGATCTTGCATGCCAGCTTATGAAATCAAGATACCATGGGAAATTTATTCTGTTTGCTAAAGGAGATAAAGTGTGGTTAAATGCCAAAAACCTCAAGTGAAACATCATTGCCCCTAAATTCTCTGCCAAATGAGCAGGACCCTTCACCATCACTAAAGTCCTCTCCCTGATCACTTATCAACTACAGCTCCCTCACACCTGGAAAATTCACAATGTCTTCCACACATCACTGCTTTCATGATATCATGAGAATGACATACATGGCCCCAACTTCCCAGCCCCTCTGCCAGATCTGATTGGAGGGGAAGAGGAGTATGAAATCAAACAAATCATTAAGCACCATGGTAACCCTTCCCAGAGGCAGTACCTTATCAGATGGAAAGGCTATCCACCAGAAGATGACTCATGGCTCCAAGAACAGGATTTGAAACATGCACAGGACCTCCTCAACAACTATAAAAGACTTACCTCCAAGTCTTCCTCCCCATCATCATCCAAATGTACTTGCACTTCAACTCCCAAACCATAGCCATACTATGTCTGCCACCTCTCCCATCTCCATTTCATCCAGTTCCCCCACTCCCCCCCCTGTCAGCTCTCCCTCCACATCCCCCATCATGCCCCCCACTGCTACCACCTTTATTGAGGAACAAATCCTCCAAATTGCCCTTTGTATCCCTGACACTGTACTCAACAATCTTTCCACCTCTTCCATCATTGAACTGCCTACTCCAGCCCCATCTACCCCTGCCTCACCCCCTGGTCTCCCCACTTGCCCTCCATTCCCTCCATCCATCCCAGTCCATGTCCACTGCCTCTGCCACCCAAATCACCACATCCTCTTTATCCATGTCCATTCTCAGGAAGCCCCTAGATCTGCTCTGGAGCAACACCTGGCATACATCATGTCCCCCAAAATCATCTCCACCATCACAGTCTTTGATGAAACCTTCTCCCTCATCCAAAACCTATTCATTACCTATCACTCCACTGATGCTCCCCTTTGGACCATTGTTTGCCAGCTAAGGGAGATGGTGCTCAACAACCTATACCACCTTGGGTTCAGTCATATGATTGAACATATCATCCCCTATGGCACTATTGCCGAGGTAATCACTACCATTGCCCTCAACCTAATAGCAAATGAATGAAGAGTATACCTCTATAGGCACCCCACCTTTATTCCACAAACTCCCCCATCCCTTGCTGACTTCCTAATCCCCACCCCTCCTTTTTGTCACTCACCTCATCCAAACCAGGAGAATGAACCCCCCATTGCCACTGATTTCCAACCCTGCCACACCCCTGCCTCCTTATGAACTGTGGCAGCACTCATGGACCTTTCCCAGCACAACCCCCCCACAAACCAATCTGCATCATCTGATCCTCCACTCCACCCAAACACCAGGTATGTCCTCTCTGACTTGGGGGCCACTACCAACTGGGACAAAATCCCTGCACCTCCTCCCTCCTCTACCAACAACTCATGATGCAACCAATACTGATGCCATGGTCATCATACCCTTGACTGTAGATGCCATAGATGTGACCACTGCAGACATTGTGCCCCAGGACACCCCCACTGCTCCTGCCCCCATTGACCCTGCCCTCAATGCACCAACACCTGGGGAGTTGATCCCAATAACATTCCCACCATCAACCACTGTGGGTGTGAAAAATGTAGCTCTCCCCACAGCCATAATCTTGGGTGCAACAACTACTACAGTAGCTGGCAGGACTACAGGTGGGGAGACAAGGGAGTCACCAACACAGAAATCACCTTTGATTGAAGCAAATCTGGTGACTTTGCCATACAAAGGGGGTAATGTTATGATTAGTGATACTCCCCTATCTTTTCTTTCCATGTTACATAATAATCTCTCTCAGTCTTCTTTTGATTCTTTTGCTATGCAACACAGTAACATTAATCTCCCTTCATATTCTCAACTTTACCATGTCTATTTATGCTTACTATCTATTTTTACATAGAGATCTCTGATCCCATTCCTATGTGTTTCTCTTTGCACAGCCTGCACTATTTATTACCCTCATTTTTCCCATCATCACTCATAACCTTTGATCACAGCACCTCTGCACAGTCTTGCATAGGATTATACTTAGTTTACACAGCCTTAAAGGCTATCTGTTGACTCCAGGTGACTCAGTATGACTGGCACCTCTTAATATAAATACTGGCCACTCATGTACTGTACAGTAAACTCCAAGCAATTCCTACCTTAGGTTTTTACCTTCACCTCTCTAATCCTTCTCTGAGCTCATCATTAAAGTTGGCCTTAGTGCCTCCTTATTGTTGTCCTTAGTCCTCACCACCTAGAACCTCTGTGATCCTTCTAGGAGTTCCTTGATGTCATCTGATGTAACTCTAAACCTTCATCTACTGGAACCTTTCATCCTTGTTTCCTGAAGTCCCTGACTTATGTCAGAATGTAATCCCAGCCCCTGTCCTTGACCTAGGCAATTATTGTTAGGTCTACATTTGCCCCTACCCAGGTCAAGTGTAACATATCACAAATGAATGAGTACAATCACAGTTGATATATTACCTGTTGAGCAGATGGATGGTGACAGGTGGTGAGCACAGGTGATATATAACCTGTTGAGTGAATGGAGGGCAGTGAATGACAAGCACAGCTGATGTATCACCTGTTGAATGGATGGATGGTGGAAAGTGGTGAGCAAGTATGATGTATCATGGATGAGTGAGTACAGTCATGATTGATATATGTATCACCTGTTGAGTGAATGAATGGCAGCAAATGACAAGCATAGTTGATATATCACCTGTTGAGTGGACAGATGGTGGCAGGTGGTGAGCACAGGTGATATATCACCTGTTGAGTGAATGGAGGGCAGTGGATGATGAGCACAGCTGATGTATCACCTGTTGAACAGATGGGTGGTGGAAAGTGGTGAACAAGCATGATATATCATGGATGAACAAGTATGGCCACACTTGATATACCACCTGTTGAGTGAACAGATGGTTATGAATGACAAGCATGGTTGATGTATCACCTGTTGAACAGATGGATGGCAGAAAGTGGTGAGCAAGCATGATGTATCAATGAATGAGTATGATCACAGTTGATATATTACCTGTTGAGCAGATGGATAGTGGTGGGTGGCAAATGATGAGCATAGCTGATGTATTGCATGTTGAACAGGCAGACAGCAGAAAGTGGTGAGCAAGTGTGATGTATGGATGAACAAGTATGGTCACAGTTGATATATCACCTGTTGAGCAGACAGACAGTGGCAGGTGGTGAATGATGAGCACAGCTGATGTATCACCTGTTGAACAGGCAGACAGCAGAAAATGGTGAGCAAGGGTGATGTATCACAGATGAACAAGATCATGGTTGATATATCACCTGTTGAATGGATGGGCAGCAGCAGGTGGCAAGCACAAGTAATACATCAAACATGAACAAATCTGGGTAATATATCACCTGTTGGACTGGCACATGGTGGTGAGTGGTGAGCAGCAAGGGTGATGTATCATGGATGAACAAGTATAATCACAGTTGATATATCACTTGTTGAATGGACAGGTGGCAGTGGGCAATGAGCACAAGTAATACATCACACATAAATGAATCTGGGTGATATATCACCTGGTGGACTGGCACATGGTGGCAAGTGGTGAGCAGCAAGGGTGATGTATCACAGATGAACAAGTATGATCACAGTTGATATATCACCTATTGAATGGACAGGTGGCAGTGGGCAGTGAGCACACATCAGTAATTTCACACCAATATTTTTTTGGCTAAATTTGGCTTAATCAGCTTATAGTTCACCTGAAGCATAAAAAGTTGGCAAGCCAATAAGATGTGCAACTCTGGCCATACTTATTCTGCTCACTGTCTTAATGAACTTATGCAACATTACAAAAGAATGAAAAATGGCATTAGCAAGATTAACTAGCTAGACGCAAAAAGTCAATTAAGTGCTAATCCAATCCTAGTGCCCTCAATGCTGGGGTTGGCGACCTGACAGATCTGCACCACTTGCAAGCTCACAATATTGCCATTGACACCACCATGCATGGATCATTCTATGCACACCAGCATCACCTTGAGCATGTTGCATTCCTTCAAGTATGCCTGGATTGTTGGCTTGCTGCTCTTTTGTTGGTGTTCAAGCTGCACTGCAAGACCCTGAATGGCAGTGTGCACTTCCTGAACAGCCTTGCTTTGTTCCTTTCAAGTGTCTCACAACACTCATGTTCTTCTGTGCATGATGA
Organism: Boletales sp. KT-2023b; assembly: GCA_038089675.1. NCBI lineage: Eukaryota > Fungi > Basidiomycota > Agaricomycetes > Boletales > Boletales sp. KT-2023b. Next base: position 212 of record JBBPLE010000631.1, on the reverse strand, counting down.
GTAAGCTCATGCACTTGAGTGTACCTTGCAGGACCATCCACAGATTGTCAAGGTGTTACAATTTGTGATTCCCACCTATCTTTTCTTTCCACTTTACTTATTAACCTCTCTCAGTCTTCTTTTGATTCTATCTCTATGTGACATGGTAACATTGATATCCCTCCACATTCTAGACTTTACTGTGTCTATTTACACTTACTATCTATTTTTAC
>JBBPLE010000630.1:0-18212 GCA_038089675.1 Boletales sp. KT-2023b | reverse complement strand
CTGGGGATCAAGATCGACCGAGATCGCCCAAAGCGCTCCCTCACCATCTCCCAGCAGCAGTACTGCACTGACATGCTTGCCCGCTTCAATATGGCTGATTGCAAGCCGGTCCAAACGCCAATGGACCGTGGTCTCTGCCTGTCGCGCGAGCAATCCCCCAAAACAGCTGAGGAGCGCAGCCTTATGCGCTCGGTCAACTATGGTGGTGCTGTGGGCTCTCTGCAGTACCTATCATGTACCACTTGCCCAGACATTGCCTTCACTGTAGGTCAACTTGCATCATTCACCTCGGATCCTGGTGTAGCCCACTGGAATGCAGTCAAGCACTTGTTTCGCTACATCAAAGGGATGATGAACTATGGCATTACCTACTCGCCAGATCCCTGCTCACCTTCCCAGCTCTTTACCACCTACTCTGACACAAATCATGGCGGCTGCAAGGACACTGGACAGTCCACAAGCGCATATGTCGTCAAAATTGGCACTGGGGTTGTCTCCTGGATGTCCAAGCATCAAACCATTGTTGCACTGTCCACCACTGAGGCAGAGTATGTTGCTGCATGCGAGGCTAGCAAGGAGATCATCTGGATGCACAAGTTGATGCAGGAACTCGGACTTCAGATGAATGGCCCCTCGACACTGCATATGGACAACCAGTCTGCAATTCAGGTGGCAAAGCATCCAGAGCACCATGGCAGGATGAAGCACCTGGATCTGCGGTGGTACTGGCTAAGAGATATGGTTGATAATGCTGTTATTTCGCCTTCTTTCATTCCTACTTTGAATATGCCTGCTGATCTTCTCACAAAGGCACTACCCAGAGTTAAAGTGAGACATTTTTGTTCTTTGCTTGGACTTGCCCCATTTCAGACGATTTAGTTGATTTGGCACCAATGCACAATCAGGGGGGTGTGTTACAGTTCTGATTGTGCACTTCGCTGTTTTTGGTGCTTTTACCCTATTTAGTTGTTTAGCCACATTGTGGTGCATTATTGTGATTTGTTTACCACAGAGTTTATAGTTCAGAGTTCACTGTCTTCGCTTTCCTTAGTTTCTGACAGTGAACTCCAGGTGTGTAGTACCCATACTGCTCAACATATTAGTTTCTGACAGTGAACTCCAGCTGCCCCATTCCAGCTGTTTAACAAGCTGTGGGACATTGGTTCCATACATGAACCAGTGCGGCAAGTGCTTCACCCCAAAATGCCATTGCAAGCCCAGAGTCCTGTAACATAGCAGTGATGCATTCAGAGAGCACCCAGTTGGCATGCTCTGCCACTCCATTCTGCTGTGGATGCACATGAACTGTGTGTTGGCACTCAATACTGCACTCAGTCGTGAATTTGAGCATTGCATTGCTCATATACTCACCACCCTTGTCATCTTGCAGAGTTTTGATCTTTTGCTTGCTCTGGTTCTTTGCAAACGCCTTGAACTGCTTGAATGTGTCGAAGACATCAGACTTGGCACGAATTGGCAACACAAAGTGATATCGAGAGTAATTGTCGATGAATGTGACCCAGTAGTGGTAACCAGAGAATGTTGGATATGGCACTTGGTGCACATCTGAGTGGACAAGCTCTAGAGGGCGAGAAGTGTGTGATGTAGAGCTAGGGAATGGATTTGAGCTCATCTTTCCAGCCAGGCATGGCTCGCAGATTGGATCAGGTGGTGATTTCATGTTGAGCTTCATCCCAGTTACCATTTCATGCTCAAACAGCCATTTGACATCAGCAATGTTATTGTGTGCAAATCAGCAATGCCAGAGTGACAAGTCGAGTGGAACTGTGGTCACAGGGCATGCATGCTCGGTCACTGGCTTAGTCACACCATTGATGAATGCTGCATTGTGACCATTGATTGTGTTGAACAGACTTTGTGTTACATACATAGTAATTAGTTCACATGTCACATGTATTTACTTTTGGACTCAGCAGAGCTGAGTTCTAATTGAATCTTTACTCAATACCACCATCACCCATTGTAAACTCCTCGAGCTCAACCAACCCAGGTATGTGAGAGACCTTCCCATGTATGTAACATGCGTACTTGCAACAGGTTATGAGCCCTGAGCAGGCTGGCAGTGTTTGAATGCAGCCTCCCTGCTCTCTCATCCTTACCTGATCATTGGTCAATGTGGATTCAGTTCTGCCTGCCATTTGGGTGCCTCTGGGGTGTGGATTAAGTTCCACCTCCAGATGGTGAATGTTTGAGCCATTTGTGTGGATTCAGTTCCACCGAACGCTCTGCAAAGCAAAAGCTGTGCAGAGCAGCCACTCTCCACCTCAAAATAAGGGGAGACTATGTCCCCCAAGTTTTTGGGCTCTAGATGTTCAGCAAGGTGGTTTATCCTGTCCTGTTTACTTCTCGTTTAAGGTACCCTTGCTAATGCCTACCCCTGCCAGAACCCTACCATGTCTTCCACCTCCCTCTCCACCATTGTCAAGCTCAACAGCATGAACTACTGTGCCTGGCAGTCCCAGATGGATGATTCTCTTTGTTCCATCAGAGTCTACTCCCACATCATGAAGCTCAGACCCACTGTTCCTGTCACTCTCCGAGAGATAAAGGACAGCACTGGGCATGTTACCCAGGCTGCCTACACTTCCCTGGCCAACAAAGTTTGTCATGCCGAAGAAAAGCAGGAGGACTGGGACAAGGACGACAACAAGGCCACTGGCGCAATTGCACTCACTTGTAAATGTCATATTCATGAGTGTGGCATTGACTTCGGCGACCATGCTGAAAACATACTCATTGAACTTGAAAAACAGTTCAACAACCCCACCATCTCCTCCGCAATCACAGAGTTTAAAGCCCTCATGGGCCTCCAAATCCCCAACAACAACTCACTGGTGTTGACCTTCTCAAAGCTCAACACCCTCTTCTCTCACCTCTCCAACTTTGGCTACCTGGTTGATGACAAAATAAAGTCATTAATCGTGATCTCCAAGATCCCCAAATATGCTGACCACATCACTGCCACAAAGCCTGAGACAAACTTGGCAGGAGTTGTCACCAAGACCATTCCCACTGTTGAGGAGATTTTCTGACAAATAGAAGTGTTGTGGCAAACCTACATGCAGTGCCACCCCACAAAGGACTCCCAGCCTCAACAGGCCAACAAAGTCAGTGCCATCAAACAGCAGCAGGGGGAACCTCAGTTCTCCCAGCAGCAACAGCAGCAGACGCAAGGTGGTTCCTCCTCCAAGGGGAATAACCAGAAAGTGGAGAAGGGTAGTTGCTCTAAAAAGGGTGAAGAAAAGCGTAAGGAGAAGAAGAAGACCTGAAAGGAAAAGAAGCAGGCAGAAGCTGCACAAGCATCCACCTCCTTTGCCTTCACCTCCACCACTGTCATCGCCCCTGCCACCACCACATTCACGTTGCCCGTCCCTGACCCCCACTGCAATACACACATGCCCAGCATGACCCACTATGGGCCACCTGCATTTCCTCTCACCAAGGAAACCATATCCCTCACATGATGCCTTGAGGTTCCTGCAACCTTCTCCACAATCTGCAACCTCGAACTGGTTGCATCCCACCACTCCAAGCATGCTTGCACAGAGCAATCCCTCTCCGACCACCTCTCCACCCCACTTTCCAAACAGATTACAGATGTCCCACTAGCTGGGACAACAGGAATAATGGAGGTTGACAAGGACATTGTCAGTCTAGGTGAAGATGCCTATGATGAATACATCAAGGACTTCTTTATGGAGTCCACATCGCAGTGTGTATCCCCTTCCTCATCTACATCAGGTACTGACAAGCAATTAAATTTGCTGCAGGTAAATCATATATACACGTTTCCTGTAGTAGATAGTTCTAATAAATCTGCTACACATGAATTCACACAGTGTGACACATACAGTAAGGACAGCAAAGGAAAGGAAAAAGTGCACAACCACAAAGTCCCATCAGACATGTGGCTGCTTGACTCAGGAGCTTCGGCTCATTTCTCACCTGATCGCTCTGACTTTGTTGAGTATCAGAAGTTTGACCAGCCCCAATGGGCTTCCACTGCAAACAGCCAATCACCTATTATAGGTAGAGGTACCATTTTGCTAAGGTTCAGCAACCACATATGCCACCTATCACCTGTCATGCACATGCCCTCGTGTGCTGTTCGACTAGTGCCAATGGGCACTTTATTGCAGAACACCTGCCTCACGCTTCGTGCCAGGCCCAGATACCTTACAATCTGGGACCAGTGCTTCAAGGAAGCTTACTTGGAATTTCACAGTCATGGTGGACAAACCATGTATTGGCTTTGCATCAAACCAATTTTCCCTGATGATGTGCCCTCCAGCATGTTGTCACTTGCCTCTGAGATCGAATACAAACTCATGCACAGATGTCTTGGACATTCGTCCCCTGATGTCATCAGGCATGCTAAAAAGCACCTGAAGGGTTTTCCCAATGTGAAGATCCCATCTAAGACTGGCCTCTGTCAAGGGTGTCAGCTCAGCAAACAGCCAAATTGTCCCTTTCCTCTTAGTGAGACATGGGCAACCGCTCCCTTTGAGTTGATCCACTCAGACTTAAAGTCTTTTGAGGTAGCATCTTACTTGAAATATAAGTATGCAGTTGTCTTTTATGACAACTTTACATCAATGGCCTGGACCACCTTGATAAGGTCCAAGGATCAGACACTCCATGCAACCAAACAATGGTTTGCATTTGTCCGAAATCAGTACAATGCCATGATAACACACTGGCGATCTGATGCTGGAGGCAAATATACCTCCGGTGCATTTCAGGATTTCCTGAAGGACAATGGAGTTAACATCCAACAGTCTGCCCCATATGCACACCAGCAGAAGGGGTGTGTGGAACGCCTAATCTGTATGTTAATGGACAAGGCACAGGCTATGTGTTTACATGCTTGCCTACCTCCCTCTTACTGGGAATGGGCTCTGCTTCACACAACCCATGTTTATAACCGGACCCCACAGCTTTGGCTGAAATGGGATACTCCCCTGACATTACTTAAGGGGGAGAAACCATCTGTTGATCACCTTTGGGTATTTGGTTGTGGTGCCTATGTGCACATTCCTGCAGAACGCCGTGGCAGAAAGCTACAGCTGAGATCACAATTGATGATCTACTTGGGCATTGCCCCTGGTAGTGACTCAAATTTTATCTTCATGTCATTGACAAATGCTGTTGTTACATCAGCACACGCGATCTTTGACGAGACTCTCTTCCTGAGATGTTCTCGATCTGCTTCACACTGTCCCCATGTGGGTCCCCCTGAACCAACTCATACCCATGATGAGGTTTCTGGAAGTTCTGGTTCTGGCTTCTGCTGGTTCCGATGAGAGTTCTGAGTCAGAATCCACTGAGGATTCAAGGGATTCACCCTCTCCCTCACTGTTGCCAAGCCCAAGTATGTTGAGATCTTCGTCTCCATCTCTTGCTCCTCGCACCCGGACTCCCAGTCCAGCCCCTCCTCTAGTGACACCTCTGTCACACAGACCACCACCAACTGGTCCCCCACCTATTCCAAGGTGTAGTGAGCATCTCCATAACCCCCCAACACACCCCAGAAACATTTTCGGTGAGCACTGTCATCCACTTCAGCAGCTCCAGGACCTTGAAAGTGAGTCACACTGGAAGGATCTCACCGGCAAAGCTGGCCCATCCCAAGTTCTGGATTCAGTTCCGGACTCACCTGCAGTCCCTGGTGGACTCCCCCCATTTCCTACTTCTGAGGATGATGTTGACCATCTCACACAGGAAGGGGGGGATGCTTTGGTCTTGTAACTTTGCAATCATGCTATCCTACATGACTCCACTTTTGGGGCATCCCCAAATCTATGTGAGTGGACATTCCACGACATTCAAAAGCTTCTGAAATCAGAGCAAAAGGATTGGCTTAAAGCCTGTGAGGATCAGCTACAAATGCTGAAGGATTGTAAGGTCTATGAAGTAGTTCTGCACCCACAACACTGCAAGGTGATTAAAAACTGCTGGGTCTTTGATCAAAAGTTGGACAGTTGTAAAAGAGCCTGCCTGGTAGCCAAAGGCTTTAGCCAGGTTGAAGGGTTAGACTTTGAACAAGTCTTTTCCCCAGTTGTATGTTTTGAGACTGTGCAATGTATGTTCACCCTCTCAGCCCTGGAAGGATGGCACATTTCTGGGCTAGATGTACACTCTGCATACCTTTATGGTAAACTGGAAGAGGAGATCTATATGGAATTTCCTGAGGGGTTCATGCCTCCCGATCAAAAAGGCAAAGTCCTCCACCTACTGCGCACACTTTATGGACTCAAGCAAGCTGGCTTAGCCTGGTGGAAAGCACTTGATGCATCCATGGTGGAACTCGGTTTCAAATGATTAAAAACCGATGCTGGACTTTTCATTTATCGCAAAGGCAAAGACATCTGTCTAGCAATAGTCTACGTAGACAATGCCCTCTTCTGCGGCCCTAACAAGATCTTTGTAGACAAGATCAAAGCTGCATTCATGAAGAAGTGGGAATGTTGCAATCTTGGAGAGCCATCTGAATTCCTCTGAATGAACATTCATTGAGAAGGTCATAACATCTGAATTGACCAAAAGGATTACCTTGACAAGGTGCTCGAATGATGTGGCATGACCAATGCCAAATCCGCACCTACCCCTCTCCCACAGGGTTATTACCCAGTGAAGAACGATGCCCTGATCCAACATGAATTAAGGATGCATTTTCAAACCATGATCAGCTTGTTGCTGTATCTTATGATCGGCACCCATCCAGACATAGCATATGGGGTTACCCAACTAGCATGCATGTCAGCCAACCCATCACAGGAACATCTCAACAGAGCTCTGTACATCTGCTGGTACCTCATTGGAACCAGGGATTATTCCCTATTGTATAAAGGTTCCTCCAGAAAAGGCATTCTTGCCTGTACTGATTTGGATTGGGGGCAGGACATTAATACTGCACACTCCCAAACCAGCTTTTACCTTAAAATGGCCCATGGTGTGTTTTTGTGGAATTCACACTTACAAAAAACCACCGCCATCTCTTCCACAGAAGCAGAATATATGGCGCTAAGCAATTGCTCATGTCAATGCATGTGGATTCATGAGATGATGGGTGAGCTTGGTTATAAGCTGAAACCTATCCCCATCTGTGGTGACAATCAGGGTAGTTTATTCATCGCGCAAAACCCTGTGACTGAAAAGTGCAACAAACATATCTGGGTGAAATACCACTTCATCCGTGATGCAGTCATGGTCCACAAGCTAGTGGAGCTTTTCTATATCCCTGGGACTGACAATCCCACTGATATGTTCACCAAGAACCTTGGACAGGTCAAGTTCAATGAATTCCGCTCCCAGCTCAGACTGGAGTTTAACTCCACCAAGTAAAAAGTACTGCCCTCCATTTTAATGCTTTATGTATCTACTGTATACTTAGCAAGGGGGAGTGTTGAATGGACTCTGTGTTACATACATAGTAAGTAGTTCACACATCACATGTATTTACTTTCAGACTCAGCAGAGCTGAGTTCTAATCGATTCTTAACTCAATACCACCATCACCCATTGTAAGCTCCTCAAGCTCAACCAACACAGGTATGTGAGAGACCTTCCTGTGTATGTAACATGCATACTCACAATGGATTGTGGCAACAAAGAGTGGTGGGCCAGATTTGTGTGAGAATGTCATATGAGTGGCATTGATATGGACAACAATTGATGAATGTTGAGTGAGATATAGGACAGTGAGCAAGTTGTTTTGCAGCTGAGGAACATGCAAGATGTTTGAAAACTCAACCGCTCGATCTCTCTTTCCCTTTATCACCAGGTGGAATAACACAGACCCGACTCTGGCCAAATAGATGATGGTATTGTCAGTGAGCTTGATTGGGACACATTTGGGGGTATAATTGCAAAGCCAATGTCGATGGGGCATCATATGAGAAGTGGCCCCTGAGTCGGCATTCCAGTTGTGGTCAGCATCGAGTTGGAGCAGAGGGAATGGGTCAGAAGGGTCACTGGAACAAAGACTTGCATTTCCGGCCTTCTCAACCACTTCCTAATGACCTGGGGATGTCCCAGTCATTGTTTGCACTTGCTCAGACCTCTTGTCCCTGTTTTTCTGCGACTTGTAATACTTCTTTGCCCTCTGCAGTGAATAGCACTTGCATTGGCAGTGCCTGGACTTCTCGCAGAACAAGCATGGTGAATTTGCAGCACAACCACAGCCAGATGAAGCAGAGAGCACAGTGTTGGCAGGAGTGGATGCAGTTGCATCAGGATGAGGGTGATGGTTGATTTTCTCGGTCTGGAATGCTGCTTTGACCTTGACCTTGTTGAGATCTGTGAGGAGAGTGAGGGAGGAGATGAAATGGTTGTATTCAGGGCTGAGTAAGCAAATCATGGCCATGCAGGTCAGCTCGTCATCAAGCTTTGCTATGTTGAATGAAGAGCTGTGGAGGTCCTTGATGCGAAGCATGGATTCTTTGACTCTAGCAGCAAGGGCAGGGAGTGACTCCTCAGGGCACTTCTGGATGTTGAAAAACTCATCATAGGCAACAAAATGACTGCTTGCTTTCTGTTGGATGAAAACCAGCTTGAGTGTGGCCCATGCCTGGGTAGGGTCATCCTGGGTCGCTCGGATGTGGACTCGCTGGTCAGGAGCAATGTTTAACATCAGCTTGCCAGCTGTCCTGTCCCGTTTGATGTCCCAGGCAGTCTGGTTGGCTCCAGCTGAGGTTGGGCAAGTGTCCAAGCCACTGACAAGCCTCCAGAGGCCTTTCAAGTGCAAGAGAGCCTTCATCTCCTCGCTCCAGGTGATGTAGTTGTTGCCAGAGAGAGGCTGGATGCAGTGGGAGTGGGATTGTTGTTCTGAGGACATGGTTGGTGTGTGAGGAAAATTTTCATTGAGTGAGGAATGATGGAAATGGAGCGACTAGAGTGCAGGGCTCATAACCTGTTAAACAGCTGAATCAGGCAGCTGGAGTTCATTGTCAGAAACAAATATATTGAGCAGTATGGATACTACACACCTGGAGTTCACGGTCAGAAACTAAGGAAAGCGAAGACAGTGAACTCCGAACTATAAACTATCTGGTAAACAAATGACAATAATGTGCCACAATGTGGCTGAACAACTAAATAAGGGAAAAGCAACAAAAACACCAAAGTGCACAATCAGAACTGTAACAGCAAATGTGCTTCAATGCCAACTGGCTCATAAGCCGGTGCAGGTAGTGGTGTGTGAGGCAGGTCAGGCAAAGGCTCATGCACAGCAATGGGTGTTACAGGATCTGGCAAAGGCTGGGGCACTGCACCTGGGGTGTTGTGTTCTGCATCTTGTTCATCATCTGCAGGAGCAGCAGGAGGCCCCCCCACAGGATGTAGAAATGCAGGAGGGTCAGAAATGCTCTCATTGTCATCATAGCCATTCAGTATTGCAGCTGTGTAGGGAATCACAGGCTGGGTGCAATGTGGTGGAGCATTGGTAGCTGGGATCATGGTTATATGCTCATCAAAGTCTGCATGCTCTGAGATAACTGTGTGCTTTGTGGTTGGGTTATAGAATTTTCAACCCTTGTAACCATTGGGATACTCAATAAACACACACTTCTTGAAGTGTGGGTGCAGCATGGCACATTTGTCCTTCTGGATATGCACATAAGCAGTCAATCCCCAGACTCGCAAGTGGGAGACATCTGGTTTGTGATTGTGCCAGAGCTCAAATGGAGTGGCATCACCCAGGGCAGCTGTGGGGCATCGGTTCCATACATGAACCAGTGTGGCAAGTGCTTTGCCCCAAAATGCCATTGCAAGTCCAGATTCCTGTAACATAGCAGTGATCCATTCAGAGAGCACCCAGTTGGCATGCTCTGCCACTCCATTCTGCTGTGGATGTGCATGAACTGTGTGCTGGCACTCAATTACACACTCAGTCATGAATTTGACCATTGCATTGCTCATGTACTTGCCACCCTTGTCGTCTTGCAGGGTTTTGATCTTTCGCTTGCTCTGGTTCTCTACAAATGCTGTGAACTGCTTGAGCACCTCAAAGACATCTGACTTGGCGCATATTGGCAACACAAACCAATATCGAGAGTAACCATTGATGAAGGTGACCCAGTAGCAGTAACCAGAGAATGTTGCATATGGCACTTGGTGCACATCTAAATGGACAAGCTCTAGAGGGCAAGAAGCATGTGAAGTAGAGCTAGGAAATGGATTTGCAGTCATTTTGCCAGCCACACATGGCTTACAGATTGGATCAGGTGGTGATTTTGTGTTAAGCTTCATCCCAGTCATCATTTCGTGCTCAAAGAGCCTTTTGATATCAGCAATGTTATTGTGCATGAATCAGCAATGCCAGAGTGACAATTCGAGTGGAACTGTGGTTGCAGGGCATGCATGCTCAGTCACTGGCTCAGTCACACCATTGATGAATGCTGCATTGTGGCCATTGATTGTGGCAACAAAGAGTGGTGGGCCAGATTTGTGTGAGAATGCCATATGAGTGGTGTTGATATGGACAACAATAAATGAATGTTGAGTGAGACATAGAACAGCAAGCAGGTTATTTCATAGCTGAGGAACATGCAAGATGTTCGAGAACTTGACTGCTCAACCTCTCTTTTCCTCTATCACTGGATGGAACAACACAGACCTAACTCCAGCAGAATAGACAATGGTATTGTTGGTGTGCTTGATTGGAACATGTTTGGGGGTATAATTGTGAAGCCAATGATGATGGGGCATTATATGAAAAGTGGCACCCAAGTCTGCATTCCAGTTGTGGTTAGCATTGAGTTGGAGTGGAGGGAATGGGTCAGAAGGGTTACTGGAACAAAGACTTGCATTTCCAGCTTTCTCAACGACTTCCTGAGGACCTGGGAATGTCCCAGTCATTGTCTGCACTTGCTCAGACCTCTTGTCCTTGTTTTTCTGCGACTTGTAGTACTTCTTGGCCCTCTCCAGTGAATAGCACTTGCACTGGCAGTGCCCAGACTTCTCACAGAATGAGCATGGCAAATTTGTGGCACAACCACAGCCAGATGTAGCAGAAAGCACAGTGTTGGCAGGTGTGGACACAGTTGCATCCAGATGAGGGCAACAGTTAATTTCCTCGATCTGGAATGCTGCTTTGACCTTGTCCTTGTTGAGATCTGTGAGGAGAGCGAGTGACAAGATGAAATGGTTGTATTTGTTAAACAGCTGAATCAGGCAGCTGGAGTTTACTGTCAGAAACTAGTATATTGAGCAGTAAGCATACTACACACCTGGAGTTCACTGTCAGAAACTAAGGAAATTGAAGACAGTGAACTCCAACCTATAAACTATCTGGTAAACAAATGACAATAATGTGCCACAGTGTGGCTGAACAACTAAATAAGGAAAAGGCATGAAAACACCAAAGTGCACAATCAGAACTGTAACAGTATTCTGGGCTGAGTGAGTGAATCATTTTGGTTGGAGTGTTGGAATTTCATTTTCATACACTTTACCTGGCTTACACTTTCTTTTCAAGGTCATCTCTCATGACCATTCTGACATGACTCTGAATTGAGTTAGAACAGTCTCAGAGCTGCTTTGAAAAGCATGTGAATATGGTTATTGTACCCAGCTGGTGAAACCCTACACAGCTCTGGTACTGGATAGCTATGATGACAATGAGAGTGTTCCTGATCCTCCTGCAGTTCTACATCCTGTGGGGGGGCTTCCTGCTGCTCCTGCAAATGAAGAACAGGATGCAGAACCCAACACCACAGTTGCAGCACCTCAGCCATTACCAGATCCTGTGATATCCATTGCTGTGCCTCAGCTTTTTCCAGACTTGCCTCACACACCACTACCTGTACTGGCTTATGAGCCAATTGGCATTGGAGTGCATTTGCCACACAGAACATGCCAACCACCTCACAAATAGTAGAAATTCAGTCCCACCCAACTCACTGACAACACAGATGACTCAGATGATAAAAGGTAAATATTGTGTAGTATTTCACATTGGATACTGCATACCCAAGGATGTTCAGGGATGCTGTGAAGCAGAACAACACTGCTGAGTGGAGACAGGCTGCCTTGGATGAGCTTGCCATTCACAAGACAAATGGGATGTGGATACTGGTAGGTTGACCCAAGAATTGACCAATGATTGGGTCCAAGTAGGTGTTCATGAAGAAGTTTCATGCTGATGGCTTCTTTGAGTGCTACAATGGATGTCTCATTGTGCAGGGCTTCTCCCAGCATCTGGGATTTGAATTCCTTGAGGTTTTCACCCCCATAGTCTGTTTGCCCACCTTGCACATCATTTTGGCTCTTGTAGCCACCCACAAGCTCCACCTGTGATTGGTCGACATTTGAACACTTACCTGAATGATGAGATGGACTGCAACATCTATATGGAGCAGCCTGAGGGCTTTGCTGAGGGTGGCTGCAAGGAGAGAGTGTGCTTGCTTAAGAAGGTACTTTATGGAACCAGGCAAGGTGGAAATCACTGGAACTGTAAGATGTGGTTGATTCTTGAATCCATGGGTTTTTCACAGGCTTACTCAGATGCCTCAGTCTATGTCTTTGTGCAAGATGATGTCCAGATCATTCTGCCTATCTTTGTGGATGACATAACATTTGCATCACAGTCTCTTTTGGGTGTGCAGTACAACAAGCAAGGGAATTACAATATGAGACTTACTGTACTGTTGAGCAGAGTTTAGACTCTGTAGGAGTAATAGTACTCAGGTGAGCACTAGATTGAAGAGAGAAGTACATAAGAGAGCAAAAGAGAATGTCTTATTGTACTAAGTTATCTACAGTATGTGCTTGGTCAACTATGGTGGTGCTGTGGGCTCCTTGCATTATCTATCCTGTACCACTTGCACAAACATCACATTCACTGTAGGTCAACTTGCATCATTCACATCTGATCCTGGTGTAGCCCACTGGAACACAGTCAAGCACCTGTTTCACTACATCAAAGGCACCATGAACTATGATCCATGGTAATTGATCTAGATGAGACACTCCAGTTCTTGATTCATTGTTCTATAGCCCCATGTCTAATCTCGCTCTTTCCTCAATCATGGAGTTACCAGAAGAATCAACTGTCAATCCAGCAGACCTTTATACCTACTCCACAATCTAACTCAGAAGAGCTAGACAATTTAGAAGAACTTGATTCCCTGGCATTATAGCCTTCTGCTGATATCACTTCACCTGATGATCCCATGTATTGGGAGGACATTGATGTCCAAGATGAAACATATTCTCCTCAGCCCTTTTTGGCAATGCATGCTGAAGAAAGCTTTATCTTTCAGCTTCCCATTTGACTAGGATCATGTTGAATCTAGTCCATCCAGGCTTCCCAACTTGGTTTCAAACCTGAGACCTGTTTCACAACAAAGCAATACACATGACAAAAAGGGGAAGGGAAAGGAAATGATGCCCTCTGGACAACTTCATTGTCTTGAAACTGGTTTCACTTGGCAGAATCCTGGTGGTAGTTGGAAACAACCAACACACCATCATGATAGTCTTGTAGTATTGGATGGGACTTTTGTACCAGATGGTCATTATGAGTCTGAATACTATGAGGGTCTTGAACAGTATTCAGTGTGTGTCACTGCAAACTCTTCTCCAAATGACTCCACCAACAGTTATTGGATGGTTGATAGTGGTGCTACAAATCATATTACACCATATCTTAATGACTTTATCTTTCTAAGCAATGGGGAGAAACTTTGTGAAGTTGCTAATGGAATGATGATGAAGATGACAGGTCCTGGCCATGTCATTATCAAATCCTTCACCAATAAACCTATTATCTTACATGATGTCTGGTATTCACCAGTTTCACCTCACAGGCTATTGTCATTACCAGCATCAACTAAACTTGGTTACACTACCAAGATTACTTGAGAAGCTACCTATATTAGGACAAACCTGGCCATCATGTGTTACAGGCATTAGCCTTCTCACCTTATGGTGGACTATATTGGTTTCAGTCACACCAGATTAAACCAACCACTAGTTCAACCACTGTCACTTCAGGAAATAGATTCTATTTATTTCTGGCATTACTGCTTTGCTCATGCTTCTCAGAATATGTTACACAATGCTCATAAAACTTGTTCTGGCATTCAACCTTTTACCACACTGGTCACCACACCCTTCTGTAAGGGTTGTGCCATGGGGAAACAAACTCAAATTCCTCACTTCATTTCTGAATCATGTGCACCAACTGTTCTCTCATTGGTTCACTCTGAGTTATTGGAACTTCCTGTTTGTCTTGTAATCATTCCAAATTGGCTATTACATTCATTGATGATTATAGTTCCTATGTTTGTCTTGCATTTCTCAAGCACAACTCTGAAGCTTTTATTGGTTTTCAGGCTTATTTAGCCTTTGCTGAGTGTTCTATGGGTGCTTCTCTTATTGTCCTTCATTTGGATCATGGGAGGGAATATATTGGCAATGATTTCCAATTGTTCCTCACTTTGCAAGGCATCCAACACCAAAGGGTTGTTGCTAGAGAACCACAACAGAATGGTAAAGCAGAACACTTAATAGAACTTCATTAGACAAGGTAAATCCAATAATACATCATGCTTGTCTACCCAAATCAGATGCAATGGGAACTGCTGTACATGTGTACAATTGTCAACCCATGAGACAACTAAAATGGGAAACCCTGATTTCACTATGGGAACCAAGTAACAAGAAACCAGATACACTGGGCAACAAAACTGTTGCAATATTTGCTAGTTTTGCAGTACATGCAATTTAACAAGTTACAGCGTGGGAATACCGCTTAGCACTAGTGGGGCAAAGTATGGGGGTCGCCCCTGGCTATCTATTGGACCCTGGGACATGTGATGTGGCCCAGTGGCAGTGGAGAAATGGCCATTTTAAACACACTATGTCATTGTAACAGTTTTGTTGCCAACATCAAGGATATCATAAATTAGTATGAAGTGTATCCTCTTTTGGCCTTGATGACCTCCACTACCCTCCTAGGCATGCTTTCAATCAATCTTTGACACTCTGCCACCTCTATCTTCTCCCAATTCACTTACATCTGTTTCAAAGTTTCATTCTTCCCTTTGGTTGCTCTGAAGAGTCTGCTAGCCTTCTTTTGAGAAAAAACCATAGATGTTCTATGGGATTGAGGTCTTGAGATTGAGCTGGCCACATCGTGATCTGAAACCCATGCTCAGCAAACCATTCCTTGGCCTTTTGCTGGTGTGCTTGGGGTTATTATTTTGTTGAAAAATGATATTGTCTGAACTTTAATACTTCAAGGTTTGCTGGAGTTTGCTTTTAAGATATATATATAAATGGTAGTATCCATCATATCATCAATCCTGCATGCTATTCCAACCCCTTCTCACATCATACAACCCCATATCATCAGAAATCCTCCTCCAAACTTGACTGTTTTCTATCCCAACCAAATATTTAAGCTTGCTCCTATCTTTGTCCCTGCCCATCTCTTGCCATCTGACCAAATGTGATTGATTTTGGTCTCATCTGACTGTACAACACACTTCCAATCCTTCACAGTCCAATGTTTATGACTTTTTGCAAAGTCAAGTCTGGGATTCTTACAATTGGAGAGAAGATGAGCATTTCTTCTTCACCACAGCCTTCATGCCAGATTTCTTCAAGTGACAACAAACAGTCTGGGGAGATATGACATGGTCTTTGACATCCCAAAGAGTCTTGGTGATCTGGACAGCATTTTCAGCCTTTTTAGTTCCAATAAGACAAATGGCATAATGCATATCAGTAGATTTATGAGGGAAGGACAATCACCAGAGGAGGTAGTCATGTCAGGAAGAATTCTAGAGTGATTTCTGCTGATAGTAGAGTGGTGGACACCAGAAGAATCAGATATTTGGTTAGTAGATTGACTCACATGCAAGAAAAGAATGAGTTGACTGATTTGAATAGGGGTTAGGGGTTTTATGATGGTGAAAGTGAATCCAGGGTGGTGTTTTGGTGTATTTACATTATGTTAAACCCATTGTAGGTCACATGACTCATTTATTATCTCAGCACCAATCAGAACATGTTAAACTCACTCTTCACCATATCAGCAACAAAACTGTTGCAATGACATAGTGTATTTAGAATGGCCATATCTCCACTGCCATTGGGCCACATCACATTTCCCAGGGTCTGATAGATCGCCAGGGGCAACCCCCATACTTCACCTCACTAGTGCTAAGTGATATTCCCATGCTGTAACTTGTTAAATTGCATGTACTGCAAAACTAGCAAACATTGCAATGGTTTTGTTGCACAGTGTATATCTGGATTTAGAGTATTTGGTTGTCAAGCATACATATGTATTCATTCACAAAGAAGATCATCAGGACAAGCTTTCCTCTAAAGCAAGGGAAATGATCTTTATTGGTTATCCACCAGGAGTCAAAGGATACCAATTCTATGATACCCAAACTGAAAAGTTGTAATTGCAAGCATTGCTACTTTCAATGAATTCTCATTCCCAAAATGTTCTGATGAGTATGACAAACTAGATGATGTACTAATCCCAGATAATGACAACAACAATCTGGAATACCAAGATCAAGAGGAACCTGATCAAGGGGATACTCAACATTCAGACAGCCTTGAAATTGGAATACCAATGGAAGACCTTCAATCCAATCAAGATCCCAATCCAGTACAATGACTGGATATACCAATTACTCCACCTTGGAGACTGGTTTCACCTCCTAGAGTTCCTAGACAGATTTCAAATCCACCTCCTCCTCCAATCAGAAGATCTGAATGAGTCCCAAGACCTAGAATTGCACCTGAGAATGCATATGGAGATTTACCTCCAATAGAAATAGAGAGACAGGCAGATGAATTTGATTTTCTAGAAATAGACCAAGAATCAAAGGAGATGAGTGCATACTTTATGAAAGCACTCATGTTTCAGGCAGCACCCATTTTTGGGATACCAAGACAATACAAGGATATTTTCAAGTTGCCTAGAAATGAACAGAAACAATGGTTTGATGAATATGACAAAGAAGTGAAATCCATCAAGGATTGGCATGTATGGGATCTGACAGACCTTCCACCAGATCTTAAACCCATAATAGGGAGATGGGTATTTGTCAAGAAAAG
Organism: Boletales sp. KT-2023b; assembly: GCA_038089675.1. Taxonomy (NCBI): domain Eukaryota; kingdom Fungi; phylum Basidiomycota; class Agaricomycetes; order Boletales; species Boletales sp. KT-2023b. The sequence continues at coordinate 1,106 of JBBPLE010000630.1, read as the reverse complement.
TGATGGATGAACTAAGGCATGTTATGTTGCTAAAGGATTCACTCCAATCTTTGGAATAGATTTTGAGGAAACCTTCTCTCCAGTTGCAAGATTTGAAACAGTCCAACTGTTACTCACACTAGCTGCATTAGAAGATCAGGAAATTGGGGCACTAGATGTGAAGACCACCTTTCTCTTCAGAGATCTTGATGAAGAGATCTATATAACACAACCTGAAGGTTTTGTACAAAAAGGATCTGAGACCAAAGTTTGTTGATTGAAAAAGGTCATTTATGGTCTTAAACAGGCTGTGCTCCAATGGAATAAAGCCTTACACAACTCTGTTGTTAAGATGGGTTTCAAAAGAACCTTATCTGATCCAGGAGTTTACATCTGCTTTAATGAAAGTGACATAGTCATCATATTAATTTATATTTATGACACTCTATTTATGAGCAATAACAAATCACTACTTATGCATAAGAAAAGGGAATTTATGACCAAATGGGAAAGCTGAGATTTAGTACAAGCCCAAGAATATCTAGGTATGAGGATTACTAGAGATCACTCAAAGCAAACTCTTAAACTAGACCAAATTGTATTTGCAGAGAAACTAATCTCTAGATTTGATTTACAAAACTGTAGACCTGCATATGTTCCTCTTCCCTCTGGGTATAACCAAGAATCTCTCCAAAATGAATCTAATGTTTCTATCCAAAGTCACTATCAATCAGTCATTGGATCATTATTATATATCATGCTTGGGACAAGACCTGACCTTGCCTTTGCCATCATCAAAATGTCACAGTTCTCAGCTAATCCAACTGAAGGACACCTCAAACATGCTTCATATATTGTGTAATACTTGGCTACTACCAAGGATTTACAGTGACTCCCAAAACTGTTACAATATGCTAACCCTAACACAGTGCACAAAGCGCACCGCAAACACCCGTGGGAATTACGCTTAGCATTGGTGGGACAAATAGTGGTCCACACACCTGGCTACCTATCGGACCCTGGGTCATGTGATTCCATCCAGGAATGGCAGAGATATGGCCATTTTAAAACAAGAACTCCATTGTAACAGTTTTGGGACTTTCAGTAATGAATATGGTATTTGGTAT